>VMDO01016062.1:0-49046 GCA_007922755.1 Pedetes capensis | reverse complement strand
CAAAAGAACCAACAGATCTGTCCTAGAAGAGGTACAACCAGAGTGCTCCTTGGAAGCAAAAATGGCCAAACTGCGTCTTACATATTTCAGACATGTAGTCAGGAGAGAACAATCCCTGGAGAAGGACATCATGTTTGGAAGAGTGGCAGGTCAATGCAAAAGAGGAAAACCCTCCACCAGATGGATTGACACAGTGTCTACAACAATGGGCTTAAACATAAATAAGATCGTTTGCCTGGCACAGAATCGACAAGTGTTTTGATCTGCTGCACATAGGGTCACTATGAGTCGGACTAGACTCAACGGCACCTAACAACAACAACAACAAAATCGCTATGTATTAAAGGCAGGGATGGAGTGTTTTTGTTATATGTGTAGCTTGCTGTCTGTGCCTGTATATCATAAGGATAAATCCTCCTTCAATGCATAATGTGTCATGGAAATTACTAGTATGATTCTGGAGGGTGTTTTTGTTGAAAGCATAAAAAATTGGTTGAAAGGCATTGATTCTGGAATGTGCAATGTGAAGGACAAGTATATAAGCAACCGACTAGAAAGACTGTGCAACAACAGGGTTCTCCCATGAACATCTGATTACTCCATACAAGTATGGCAGAGCAAGCCCTGCTCTGGCCAGTCCAGATTTCTCTTCTAGATTCTGTTGACCCACCTACTGTATTGCATCTTGTTTTCTACTGTAAAATATAACTGATCAAGCCAGAAGCATGTCCTGAAGAATTTATCAAATTTATTCAATGTTAGTATTGCTTCTTTCTTACTGCTTTTTCATTATTTATGCCTTTTCTGTTTCCATGCACTTATTAACTGAATTAGCACATTTCCAATGTTTGTTCACATTTAATGAAGTATTGGTATTTTGATGGTAGAAATGAAAAAGTGAGACCCCAGGGTGAGAATTTTATTAACCTCAATGTATTTTAGTTTCCAAGATGTGTAATTTACAAAGTCATTTATTGTGCCATACAAACTGATACATGTCCCTGTATTCTCTGATATTGTTGCACATGAAAATTAAACACTATTGAACCCAGAAAGGGATAGGAAGGATCTATTCCCCCGCACACAAGATAAGTGCTTCATCCAGGAAAAAAATAAAATCCCACAACTCTTACAGGCTCTAAATCCAGCTGAGAGATGTGAGTTAGCAGCAACTCCCCAGAGCAAAAGGTCAGTATTAGAAAAAAAGAAACCAACCACTTTAATACTCAGAGTAACAGAGGGCCACCATCACCTGAGGTGATGAGCAGCAACTCCCCAGAGCAAAAGGTCAGTATTAGAAAAAAAGAAACCAACCACTTTAATACTCAGAGTAACAGAGGCCCACCATCACCTGAGGGAGCAGGTCCTCTGAAACTGACCTGCTAAAGGAGTGGAGAGAGGGGACTGTGCATACACCAGAGAGCCATGGGACACAAATCCACAGGCTCCACAAACCACTTGCAGAGGGGAGGCAATTTCTGAAGAGTGTAGTGCTGAACAGATAGGGAAATGTGCCTGCACCTTGTAAACTTGACTTTGCCAGCTGTGGCCCCAGTGACAGGAGTGCCTGAAGGACATTCATGGTGAGTAATTAGGGAAGTATGCCAACACTTTGTAAACTTAATTTGGGTGGCATTGTGGCTACTGTAGCAACAGTGGTGCCTGAATGTCTGAAGTGTGCATGTTCTGAGAAGCTAGGCAAGTACTCCCCCTCTTTGTAAACTCAACATTGGCTGCTGAGGTGGTGGTAACAACCAATTATCTGAAGCATTTACCTGCTGAGAGACTAGGGAAGTGTGCCCACACTTTCAACTCCACATTGGAGGTGTCTGCTGCCACAGCGACAGTGGTGCCTGAATGCATGAAGTGCATATGTACTGAGAAACTAGGGAAGTGTGCCAGCACTTTGGCTGTAGGCTGTTGTTGAAGAGTTTACAGACTGGCAGCTGGGCAGTGCCTGAGTAGATGCCTGAGAAGCGTATATGTTGAGCAACTAGGAAGGTATATCTGCAGTTTGTAAACTTGAGTTCTATTGTGGTGGTGGTGACTATTGGAAATCCTACTGGACAATATTTGGCCAGCCGGTTGGACTTTTGAGGTAGGTACTGGTTGGCAGAAGACTAGATGGGACTACTTTCAGTGGATAAGAATATAGACACTCAGATCTCTGAGTGGGTTTTTCTTTTTTCTTCTTCTTTTTCTTTTCCAAATTTTAAATCTTTATATCTTTTAAGTTACCCTAATTATTTGATTGGAATATTTTCAGTGTTAATTGAACCCGTTTATTTGTTAAAAAAAGAGAACTTTTATATTTGAATTTGTTAAACCTGTTGCAATGGTTATATAAACGTATATGTTTTTCTGAAGTAAACAAGTAGATTTATATATTTTCCTCTGTTTTTTTTTCTTACCCATGCTAACATCTTTTTTCTGCCTGCTCTGTTCTCCATTTCCTCACCAATCTTCTTTCTCTTCTTCCTTCCTCACCTTCTCCACTGATTTTCATCCTTCTGCTACTAATATCTTTACCACAATTATTTTCTAACCCAAAAACTTGCTATATATTATTACTTGCATTTCTTTTTCAAAGGTAATTTGTTAAGTATTAGCTGGCTTCAAAGTAGTTTAATTGTAATTATAAATCTTGTTTTGCTTAGAGTTGTTATTATAGCAACAAATTGCTTTGTCCCCTTCAAGTGCACTGGGGATAAAGACCACAAGAGAGGACTGTACACCAAGAAGATGCCAAATAAAAACAGAAAGAGGTAACCATCCTAACAGATACAAAAACCCAATACAGAAATAGAAGAAATATGAAAAAGAAAGACAACAAGACTCTTCCAAAGGACTATAACTCCTCAATAACTGAAACCAAAGATAGTAAAATGCTTATAATACCAAAGAATTCAAAAGTCCACTTATAAAAATGATAACTGATCTCAAAGAAAACACAAAAGCAGGTAAATGAAATGACTAAGTCAATAAAGGCACTTGACAAAAAAGTGTCTAACTTAGGAGAAAAATTCAGCAAAGAAATTGAGATCTTGAAAAATATCAAGCAGAAATTTTGGAAATGAAAAACAAAATAAACCAAATAAAAATCACAGTGGAAAATAACACCAGAAGAAAAACTCCAACAGAAGAAAGAATATCAGGAATGGAAGACAAAAATAAAAGAAATACTACATTCAGACACCAGCACAGAAAAACACAAAAACAGAAACATAAACAAAAAATAAAGGAATACAACTACAACATCCTAGGTGAAGAGACACACTGTAAGAATGCATGGTATAAAAGAAGGAACTGACACTAAAGCTAAATGCATAGAAAATGGATTCAATGTAATAATAGCAGAAAACTTCCCAACTCTAGGGGAAAAAAAACATAAAAAATAGAGGTATCTGGAACTCTAAGTAGACATAACCAGAAAAGATCCTCTCCATATCACATTAAAGTTGAAATGTTAAAACTACAAATCAAAGAAACAATTTTGAAGGCTGCAAGAGAAAAATATCCAGCTCACTTACAAAAGCAAACCTATCAGAATAACAACCAACCTCTCATTAGGAACCCTAAAACACAAGAAAGCATGGAGTGAAAGTAAATAACTTCCAACCAAGCTTACTATAGCCTGAAAAGTTACCATTTAAAATAGATGGAAAAATAAAGACCTTCTAAGATAAACACAAACAATTCACGATCACTAAGCCAGCATAGCAGAAAATTCTTAAAGCAGTCTTATGCAAGGAGGAAGAAAAAGACACAAATATGATAATACAGGAATGAATAAATCCCATAAGAGAAACACATGAACAAATGAAGAAACAAGGATATCTAAGTTATTAAAGCAGCAAGCCACTAATATGAACTGGGGAGAAATTAAAGAACAATCAACAATCAAACCAACTGGAAAGAGAACCAATAAAATTATGCAAAACACCAAATTCCTGTCAATAATGACTCTAAATATAAGTGGTCTTAAAGTTCCACTTAAAAAAAACAGATTAGCTAATTAGATTAAGAAACAAGACCCAAATATATACTGTATTCAGGAGACGTCTCACTGGACTGATATACACAGTCTGAAATTTAAAGGATGGAAAATAATTTTCCAAGCATGAGAAAGCCAACATATAAATAAATAAAAATAAGAAAGTATGGGTTGCCATACTGATACCTGACAAAGTAGACTTCAGCCCAAAATTAATCAAAAGATACAAAAAAGTCACTACATATTAGTAAAGGGAACAATCAATCAAGACATAATGATTATAAGTATTTTTGCAATGAACACTGGCATATCTAACTTCAAGAAATGAATATTACTGGACATAAAGGAATAGATAGGTCCAGATACAATAATAATGGATGACTTCAACACCCAACTGTCATTAATAGGCAGATATGCAATAAAGAAATCTTAGAGTTAAATAACACCATAGACCAACTGGATTTAACACATATCTGCAGAATATTTCCTCCAACAGATGTAGAATACACATCCTTTTCAGTACCATATGGAACTTTTTCTAAAATAGACCACATTTTAGTTCACAAAACTAGCCTTAACCAATACAAAAAAATGAAGTCCTTATTTATATCTTATCAGATCTCAGTGGAATAAAACTAAGAATGAGTATCAAAAGAAACTATGAAAATGTTACAAATACATGAAAATTGAATGACATACTTATGCATGATCATTGGGTAATTGAAGAAATCAGAGAGGAAATTTAAAAATTCTTAGAATCAAATGAAAATGAAATCACAACCTATCAGAACATTTGGGACACAGCAAAGGCAGAGGAAAACTCATAGCTCTGCATGCTTACCTCAGAAAATTAGAGAAAGCTCAAATAAATAATTTGATGATACACCTTAAAGCATTAGAAAAGCAATGAAAAGCCAATCCCTAAATAGTAGACAAAAAGATGTAATAATAATCAAGGAAGAAATCAGTGAAATAAAAACCAAAAGAGCCATACCAAGAGTCAAAGAAACTAAGAATTGGTTCTTTGAAAAGATAAAGAAGAGGAACAAACCCTTAGCCAAACCAAAAGAAAGAGAGAAAATATCCAATCAATAAAATTGTTGTTGTTGAAAAGGAGTCATTACAACAGATAACAATGAAATACATCAGGCATTACTTGGAGAACATGTATTCTGAAAAAAAGAACATACAGAAGAAATGGATCAATTCCTTAATACATGTGATGTACCAAAATTAAATCTACAGTAGGTAAATAAACAGGCCTATAACAAGTAAAGAAATTGAGGCAGTAATAACCTCCAAATAAAGAAAATCCCAGTTCCTAATGGGTTGATGCCTGCAGCTGTTCCACTCTGGTATCTGATTCCATAAGACCTCAGAAAATAAGCAGGGTTTGTTTTTGTTGTTGTTAGGTGTCTTCAAGTTGTTTCTGACTCCTAGCAACACCCATAGGGTTTTTCAATGCCTGATTGTTTCAGAATTGATTTTGGGAGTGGATTGCCCCATCCTTCTCCCATTTTTGTGGTGAAACAGTGTTGGGTCTGATTGATACTTGGGTAGGAGTCTTCTTGGTAACACCCATAGCTGGAGGCTTAGGAGAAGGACCTGGCAGCCCACTTCCCCAAACAATCATCCATTGAAAGCTCTATGAATAGCAGAAAAACACTGATAATAGTGCTTGGCATGGCAGTGTTGGGTAGTGTTTCGTCTGTTTTATATAAGGTCACTATGAGTTGGACCTGACTCGGTGGCACCTGTCAACAATGGTTCACAGCTGAATCTACCAAAACTTTAAAGAATTAATACCTATCCTTCTCAAACTATTCCATTAAACAGAAAAGGAAGGAATACTCCCAAATTCATTCTTTGAAGTATTATTCTGATACCAAAGCCAGATAAGGACACAACCAAAAATGAAAACTACTGACCAATTTTTCTGATGAGCATACATACCAAAATCCTCAATAAAATACTTGAATACTGCAACACATAAAAAGGATCATATACCAAAATCAAGTGGATTTCATTCCATAGACACAAGGCTGGTTCAACATATGCAAATCAATAAATGTTATATAACATATCAATAGACTCAGACAGAAATCACACAATCATCTCAATAGATGCAGAAAAAAGCTTTGACGAAGTTCAATGTCCCTTCATGATAAAAGTCCTGATGAAACTGAATAGGAGGTACAGACTTCAACATCAGAAAGCCTATATATGACAAACCTATAGCCAACATTATACTAAATGGAGAAAAACTGAAAGCATTCCCTCTGAAATCAGGAATGAGACAAGAGTGTTCACTCGCTCCACTCTTATTCAATATAGTGATCAAAGTTTTAGCCACAGCAATAAGGGAAGAGAAAGAAGTAAAGAAGAAATTAAGAAGTCAAATCATCCCTATTTACAGATGACATGATCATATATTTAAAAGACCCAAAAGACTCCAACAGAAAACTGTTAGATCTAATAAGTACTATCAGCAAAGTAGCAGGATACAAAATTAATATTAAAAATCAGCAGCATTCCTATATACAAATAATGAATATGGTGAGAAGTCTAAACAACAATTCCATTCACAATAGCCTGAAAAAATCCATAGTAATAAATCTAAGCAAGGAAACAAAAAACCTCTACAATGAAAACTTCAAAACACTAAAAATGAAACTGAGTAAAATGCTAAGTGATGGGAAAACATCCCTTGTTCATATATTGGAAGGATTAATATTGTGAAAATGAATATACAGGTTCAAGGAAATCTCAATCAAAATTCTAATGATATACTTCACAGAAATAGAAAAAAACTATTCTAAAATTCATATGGAAGTATAAGATAAAAATACCCCAAGTAGTCAAAGCAATCCTAAGCAGAAAGAGCCGGGACATCACAATACCTGACATCAAATTATATCATAGGGTCACAATAACAAAAACAGTTTGGTACTGGCAAAAAATAGACATGAAGATCAGTGGTATAAAATAGAAGATTCAGAAATAAGCCCATATAGCCACAGCCATGTGATCTTTACGAAAGGGGCCAAAAACATATATTTGAGAAAAGATAGCCTTTTCAACAAATGGTGCAGATAAAATTGGATATCCACATATAGAAGAATGAAACTAGATCTCTATCTCTCACACTGTACAAAAATTTATTCAAAATGAATCAAAGATCTCAATGTAAAACCAGAAATTTTAAAACAACTAGAAGGAAATGTAGGGACACAGGTCAACACAAACGCATAGGCAAGTACTTTCCCTAAAGGACTCCAGTGGATCAGAAAATAGTACCAAGAATTGACAAATGGGATTACATTAAATTAAAAAGCTTCTGCATAGGAAACAATTAATAGGGTAAAGAAAGCCCACAGAAAGGAAATCCAAAATCTGTGCTAATTACATCTTGCAGAAGATTATTAACTAGGATATATAAAAGACTCAAAAAATTAAATATTGCCCCCAACCCCAAAAATAATCCAGTCAATAAGTGGCAATGGAATTGAACAGATTGTTCTAAAAAGAAGAAATACAAATTGCCAATGAATATATGAATAAATATTCAACATACTTAGTCATCAAGGAAGTGCAAATCAATACTATGCTGAGATTCTATCTCACCCCATCAGAATGCCTAGCATCAATAATACAAACAACAAATGTTGGTGAGGATGTGAGGAAAAAGGAACTCTTATTCACTGTTTGTGGGACTATAAACTAGTAGAGCCTTTATGGATATCAGTATGGAGGTTCCTCAGAAAACTAAAAATAGAACTACTATATGATCCAGCTATGCCACTCTTGGGTATATACCCAAGGGAACTAAGTCATCATACAATAGAGACACCACACTTCCATGTTCTTTTCAGCATTATTCACAAGTACAAAGATATGGAATCAGCTCAGATGTCGATCAACAGAGGAATGGATTAAAAATTGGTATATATACACATTAGAATATTATCCAGCCATAAAGAAATTATATCATTTGCAGGAAAATGGGTATAACCAGAGATCATCTTTTTATGTAAAATAAACCAAGTTCTTTTTTTTCTCCTTTTATTTGTAAATCTTGGTGAGGTATAGAGTAATATAGCATTGGCTTTTTCCATTATGCAACTATTACATCCCTTTTGGTTACACTTTTATCAACTTACAAGGTTTATGGAATGTTTTGACTCATATGTGGTAAGATTCTTATGAATATTTGGATTATGTTTCCCTATTTTTCCTGTGTATTCATGAAGTTGCCTCATTTACATTGAGATTATCCCCTCCCCTTTTTGCTCTACATTGATTCTCCTCCCCATCCCACCTTCCACAATCTTCACTTCCCTCTGCTCCTTCCCTCTTTCCTTTCTACTCTTTATATTGTCCCTTCTTTGCTAAGTTTAACTGTTCATTTTTATATATCAATTTATGTATAGATTATTTCTTCCTATAAGTAAGATTTGGCTCCCACATATGAATGAAAACATATGGCATTTCTCTTTTTGAGCCCTTTTGTTCACATAAGATGATATTCTCCAGTTCCATCCATTTGGCTGCAAATGACATTATTTCATTTTTTATTGCTGAGTAGTATTCCAATTTGGATATGTACCATAATTTTTTGTCCATTCTTCTGTTGATGGGCACCTTCATTTGTTTCATATCCTTGCTATTATGAAAACTGCTATGTTAAATATGGAGATGAAGGTGTCTCTGTGATATGAGGACTTGTCTCCCTTTGTGTATATTCCCAGTAGTGGTATAGCTGGATCATAAGACAGTTCTATTTTTAGTTTTCTGAGGTATCTCCATATTGGTTACCAACATGGTTGAACCAATTTACAGTCCTACCAACAGTGTAAGAGGGTTCCTTTTTCTCCACATTCTCACCAGCACCTGTTATTATTTGTTTTGCTGATCTTGGCCACTCTTACTGGAGCTAGGTAGAATCTGAGCATTGTTTTGATTTGCATTTCCCTCATGGCTAGGGATATTGAGCATTTTTTCATGTTCTTCTTAGCCTTACAAACTTCTTCATTTGAGAACTGTCTGTTCAATTCCTTTGCCCACTTGTGTATTGGTTTATTTGTTGTCTTGGGATTTGCTTTCTTGAGTTCTTTGTAAATTCTAGAAATTTGTCCTTTTCCAGATGTGTAGGATGCAAAGATTTTCTCCCCATCAGTGGGCTCTTCCTTAATTTTATTGATTATTTCCTTTGCTGTGCAGAAAATTTTTAATAGGAGTTTTAATCCTATTTGTCAATTCTTGGTGCGATTTCCTGAGCAGTTGGACTTGAAGTAAGCCAAACCATAAAGAGAAATACTACATTTCCACTTATACATGGAATCTAGATTTACATTAAAAGGTAAGACAACACTACCAACAAAAAATGTATGTGTGTGTGTGTTTGTAACTATCTGAAGATTGGAAAATACAAGGGGACTTATCTGAAGACAGGAGGGGATGAAGGGGAAGGAGAAGGGGAGTACAGGAAGATAATGAAGGAGTGAATAAGTATAAAGTATATGATGCAATTGTATGAAAATCCCCTAATAAAACTCACTGCTGTTGTGTTGACGTTGTCAGATGCCGTCAAGTTGGGTTCAAATCAGCAACTCTATATGTAACAGAAGAAAACACTACCCAACACTGTTCCATGCACATAATCTTTTTATATTTGAGCCCACGGTTGCAGAGACTGTGTTTCTTCTTATTTTGAATTGTACCACATCAGCTAAAGGAGGTCTCAGGGGCTTTACTCCATTCCCCTCATTAAGAGCGACTCTGCTTTGAGGGGTCTTTCCCAGTTGTTTGTTGAATGCTTTCCATCTTTGGGGACTCATTTTCTGACACTATATTTGACAGTGCTCTGCTGTTTATAGGGTTTTCAGTGGCTAATTGTTTCAGGAATGGGCTGCCGCATCCTTCTCCCTAGTCTGTCTTAGTCTGGAAGCTCAGCTAAAAACTGTCCACTATGGGTGCTCCTATTGGTATTTGAAATACTAGTGACATAGCTTTCAGCATCATGCAACACACAAGCCTCTACAGCATGACAGGCTGGCAGACATGTAGGAGAATGAAACTAATGCTGTATACAAATTAAATAAAAATATTGAGAGCAATGATCAAAATATGGCTAGAGATTAATTATAATGTAACTAAGACTGATAGGGACATGCAGCAGGACTTACTCTTATTTGTTCTAGACATCATTGTTTTAGTGATATATATTTTTGCTGGTCTTGCAAATCTAGATTTTTGGGAAGAAAAATAAAAATCCAGACAAAAATAACCCTTAATATGGAAGAGAAAAATATAATACTGTTAAATAAAATTAGAGAATCTGTCCTTAGACAAACTGGCTATTTCCTAAAGTGTTCAAATTTGTTTAGTAGTAAAGGAAAACAATCCTATTGGCCACATGACACTTCAAATATATTAAAAATCATTACAAATGCAAAATCAAATTGTAAATTCCTCTGGATTAGTTGGATTATATAGTTTTATTCACTATTCTTTTGGTAGGAAGGAATAGAAACCTACTCAAATTGGCTAGAGAAAAAAGGGGGAGTTTATTAATGAGGATATGTAGCTGTCTCAGAGGTCCCAAGGACAGAAGGTCAGACAGCAAGTGAGGTGGAACTAGCATCTCACTGGAACCTAAGTACATACATGTTTTAAACTCCAGAATCTCTACTTCATGTTTTTCTCTCTCTGCAGTTACATTTGTGCTTCTTTCTGCCTAGCTGAGAATGGCTACCTCCTTAGGGTGAACTCAATTCTTGGGTTTAAGAGAAAAGATTGAGCTCTGTGTCATTTCTGAACTCCATGTCCTGATACTTAGGAGAAAGAATATGATTTCCTTGGGTTGTAGGAGACTAGAGGAGACACAGAATGCCTGGAAACCTGAACTGTGGGCACATGGGATGAGATGAGAAAGAGGGGATCTCAATGAAGTGAGTTCATAGGGTGATCATTGTGCACAGCACACATTGTCTTGTGCGATCCTTTTGCACCACCACTGCAAAAAGCCAGTTTAATGTGGGCATAAAACAGCTGTAGCCGAGCTATTTCATGACATTTTCCTATAACTAAAAGATGAAATCTACATATTCATACCAAAATGACAAAAGAAATTTTCTGAAGAACTTAAACCATAATAATTTTTATCTGAAATCACTGAGGAATTATCCACTGGTTGCATATATTTGATTTCATATTTATTTTGCTTTCTTTGAGGGAACATTATATCGTGCCAAATGGTTAGTATGGGCTTTGGTTTAGCTCAGTTGGTAGACCACTGTTCTGCACTGTATGAGGACCCTGGTTCAATTCCCATCATCACAAAAATAGTAATCCAGTCCCAAAGCAATCCCAAAAACAATTAGCCAATGAAAACCCTGTGAGAATCACTATGAGTTAAACCCTACTCAATGGCACATAACAACAACAATCATTATTACAAGATAATTACAGTTTATATTTTATTTGGTTGCTCAAATACATTTATTTCATTGATATTTCCTTTTCTTAGGTTTCTTCACTTTCCTCTATTTCATTTGTATCTTATTCTCTCTCTCTTTTCTTCTCCTGGGGAATAAAAAGATGTGTGTGGGTGCTGTAGCAAGGGGGAGAGAGGAAAAATTGAGCAATGACAAGTTTGAAAGTAGCAAAATTATTTTAGTACATCACGGTCTTGGGAGGATACATATTGATGTATAATTTATACACAAATGCAAATAGTCATGTAAATTGGGTGTGTATTTTAGCTCTTAGAAAATGACTTCCCACACGTGGCTGTGCCATCCTTCTCTGTGCTTCGGCTGGCATGGAGTCACTAAGGGGCAAAATCAGGGAGAGTCTGGGAACATTGAAGATGAAATATGTGTTCTTTATATCCACATAAAATGGCCAAGGCATGTGAAAATGTTGGAAGCAGAGTAGAGAGAAGAATAAGTGGAAGGGCAGAGCAGATAAGAGGCTAGCTGGGATGATGGAGAGAGGGCAGAAGTAGAGAAGGAGAAGCTGGCTGAGAGGTAGTGGTGCGCTGAGCCTGGTGGATGGAGATAGATGTCTGGAGTGCATTTTCTTTGTTAAAAAAAGACAGCCGTTGGATTACCTTGTATCTTTGCATGATTTAGGGAAAGAAACTTTTTTGCAGTTATATGGCTCTAGAGACGTGCTTTCCTTCATGGGCCAGGGTACAGCGATGCATGACAAAGTTATATGATCTTATGCAGCATCCCTGAGGTAGGGAAAGAGAAATGAGAATTGAGAAGTCAGGATGCAAGTATAATATTTACAAAGAGCTTTCCCTGGCTCGGGACTCCTAGGTAAACACTGAACATGTGGCAGAGGCTCTTTGGGTCAGATTTGTACTTTAGAGTATGATTGCATGGAGACCCTGGGGCAGGGAGAGTCAGTAGGAGGCTATTTAGAAAAGACAGTGGTTGGAGTGTGGGCTATGCCTCCCAATGAAGGTGGTTTAGGAGCATGTGTGTGGGCTGGCGGAGGCATTGGGGTGGGAAGGACCAAATGTACCTATTTTGTTGCTGCATCAGGTACTGCTGGGTTGACAAATTCTAACAGCTAGGAGCCCTCCTGCCTATATTTCAAGGTGGAGGAGGAAGAGCACATAGATGGGTTGACACTAGCCCCAGCATTAGGCAATTACTTAGCTAGTAAGTGGCAGAGATGGGATTTGAATTTAGGCCTGTCTGTCTGCAAAGCCTGTGAGCTGTATGTCCTGCCTTGCTGTCCTCCCTAAGGGCAATGCTGATAACCCAGTTTTCAGCTAATATGCTATATAACCATGACAAACCTGCAGCTTCTGTTCCTGCAGCAGCCTTGGAGAAATGGGGCTGTAGTAGCAAATGTCAAGACATATGAGGTGTCATAGGGGACAAGACCCACGAATCTAGTCTTCAGATTTTCTGAAACAAAAATTGGGATACATGGTCTAATGCAAGAATCTTTGTGCTTCTGCATGCTGTGAAGCTGGGAAACACAGAGGATGAAATATTCAAACTTCAGGGACTTAAGGAAGAGTAGAATAGTTTGCAATAAAAATTGTCCTGGAAAATTCTGGATGTAAGTTTATGCTCCCTATGGAAACCCACTAGTTAGTATACCATTTCTAACAGGTCCCACAGGGGCAAACCAGGGAGCTTAGAATGGGTAGCACATTTTTGCTGTAACATCTGCATGTTAGGGAGTTTAACTACCTGAAACACTGGTGATAAGTCAGCAATTTAGGAATATTCAAATGAGGGCTGGGAAGTTGGAAGAGTTAGTAGAAAGATTCTTAAGACACCAATTAGGGCAAAGCAACAGAAGGGGGAGGAAGCAAGTCAACAATGTTTTTGTTGTTAGGTGCTGTCAAGTCAGTATTTGACTCACAGCAACCCTACATACAACAGGCAAAGCAGTACTGTCTGTGCTTCTCTGCTGCTCATAGGGTTTTCAATGGCAGACTGATTTTTGGGAGTGGGTTGCCAGGACCTTTTCTAAAACTCAACAATAAGTACAGGTAAAACCCAAAAGAGAGAAAGCGAGCTGGTGAAGTGTGCATGCATGCAATTAGGTTCTCTTTCCTCCTGATGACTTGAGAGAGGGCCTTTGTGAGTGGTCTGTGCTGGAATGACATGGAGGCTTGGCAGTGAGCTGCTTGCTGTTCTTGACCGGGCAGTGATTGCTCTCACCTCTGTACCTTAAACTCGCAGCTTCTTCTACCTGGAATGCTATTTTCCTCCACTCTCACTGCGGAACCTCCCTGTAGACACAGTTTAAGTATCTTCTTGCTGAAGCCCTCATTGATTTGTTCCTTCCAACTCCCATCACAGCAAAGTGGATCAGACAACATTTTCACAACAAATATTTATCACAAGTGTGATGTAAGTAGGGGATCCCAACTCAACACTGGTGATAAAACAGCAAACAAAACACACTCACTGTCTGCTCTTGTGAAGTTTTCCCCACTTGGTGCCACTGCTGAGCCTTTTTTTTTTTTTTTTGTATACATCCTACTATTATTCATAATACTTATGGATTGTTTAGAAATTATTTATGTGTTTGTGTACCCTGTTAGACTGTGAATCCTTGAGGGTAAGCACTATGTCTTAATCAAGTTTTTATCTTTGGTACCTAGCAGAGTGCCTGGAATATAACAGTAACTAAACATGCATATGTATAGTGGAAAAATGTTCTTTGTCTTTTTACCTTTAAAAATGTTCAGACTTTGAAATGTTTTCATTCATCCATCATGTTCTAGTCTTTTCATTTTCATATAGGGGAGCCTCCAAACGGAACAGTTAGTCCCTTCTACAGAGTTTTTTCATGTTTAATATCTGTTTAAGGCAATCAACCAAAACTGTGGCAGAATGATTATTTGTTTTACATGACCAGTATCTGAAACTTTAGATATACAAAAATGTACATTATTGGGAGTTGCTTTAATTTTTCATTATGGGATCCTTTTATCTGACAACCTCTTCTGGTGCATTTGAAATATGATTCAGTTTACAGAACATTGGTTTATAAATAGCTTTATCAGCAATGTATCTATTGTTTGAATTATAAAGCAGTCCTGCACAGGAGCAGGATGAATGATAAGTTAATTAAGAACAGGGAACACAAGACTTTAATCAATAAACTTAACAAATCAAATGTACTTTAGGCTAATATGGCCAGGTAAGAGGTTGGGAGAGGGACAGAGGAAAAGGGATGGGGATGTGTGGTGAGGGGGTGGGAAGAAGGGAGACACAGGGACAAAGGAAAGGGAGAAGGGGGGACAGAAGGATGGGTGGCTGTCAGCAGCAGGGAAGGACACTCAGAGACCAAGAATCAGGAAGCCATCACACTTCAACACAAGCAGTGGCAAGTCAGGTGTGCAGAAGAAGGTCCAGCCATTGCCAGGCATATGCCAGTGAAGAGATGGAAGTTCAGAAATGTAGTCAAGAGCCAGGGGAGTCATGGAGAATGGAGGACCAGATGGGCAGCAGATGGCACAGACAACTTTGGTCACTCACCAAAATCTGTCCTACAAGATATTGTATATGTGAAATGACTGGTGAAGATTGAAAATTAGCAAGGAACATCAATAATCATGGCTTTGTGCTTGTATTTCTTTAACAATTTTTTTCAAATAATCATTTTAATTGCAAATCACAAAATACTGTGCTAATTAGTACAAGGAAATACACAGACAAGCTTTCAAGAGTTTATGGCATAATATTAATATATAAATAATCATTTACAGACCAAATATACTTATCAACAACTCTCCTTCCTGTTTCAATATATTATTTAATACTTTAATACTTATTTAATACTTATTTATATACTTATACTATATAGTTTAATACTTATTCTATAGTTAACCTATTATTTAATGATTTATAGTAACCAGGGTTGAACCCAGGGCCTCACACATGCTAGACAAGTGCTCTACCAGTGAGCTATATATCTGGCTCCCTTTTTATTTTTTATTTTGAGGCAGATCTTATTAAGTTGCACAGGCTGCCTCTGGTCTAGAATCTGTGATTCTTCTGCCTTAGCCTCCAGAGTAGCTGGGATTATAGACATGTGATACAACAGACCTTCCTATAGTTAACATACTATTAAAGTAATTGTAATGAAAATGTTCAGAACACACAGGAGACTACTCACCTATTCCACACAGGTAACTATTCTTTTCTTTTTTTAAATTAATAGATCTTATTTTTTACAGCAGTTTCAGGGTTACAGAAACGTTGAACAGAAAGTAGAATACTTTCTGTAAGACCCTATAACTATTTTAAAAAGTATCTGATATTTAACTGTTCTGATGTTCATTATTATAATATTAAATGATTATTTTTCTTGTTTTTTAAAAATTTTATTTATGTATTTATTTTATTTATTTTGTGGTACTCGGGGGTTGAACCCAGGGCCTAACTCATGCTTTTGCAAGTGCTCTATCACTGAGCTGCACCCCAGCTCATTTTTTACTTTTTATTTTGAGCAGAGTCTTGCTAAATTATGCTGGCTGCCTCTGGCCTGGAACCTGTGATTCTCCTGCCTTCACCTCCTGAGGCACAGAGATTATAGGTGTGTACCACTGAGCCCAGCTCTCTCTTTTTTTTCATGCTCGATTGCATTTGTTGACTTCCTGATGTGATAAATGAGCTGTTTATTTCATTTATATTTTTTCCCAGTGTCTCTTCTTTTTTTTATCTTTTTTTCACGTTACTATTTTTCATTTGCATTTGCATTTTATTCTGAAGTGACAATTTTCTTGCTTAGAATATGGGTTCATTAGAAAAATTAAATCTGTAAACAGTATTTTCAGTGTTATGATTATGTGATGATTACCTATTGTCACATCAAACTTAGCACCTGGATATAGAGAAGGAAATATCATTCTGTGTCACTAAATCATTGAGGCTCAGAAGAGAATATCCCAAATGTCAAAGTCCACAGGATCACTGTTTAATTTCTTCTCTATTTTCTCCATTTCAGGTCATGTTCAGTATCCACAGTTTCTTATATCTTGTGATGTCTTTTTTATCTCTATTCAATTTTGTTGCATTAACATCTACTGTATTTTTCCCACATAGGAAAAGATTTTTCCAAGTGCTAAATGACAAAAAGCAGCTTAATTTTGCCTACACGCTTGAATATTTTTTAAAAAATGTATTGATTTCCAAAATTAAAAATAATGATTTTATAATTTTAAAAATATTGATTGAGAGTTGGATGTGGTGGCACACACCTGTAATCCCAGCAGCTTGGGAGTTAGAGGCAGGAGGATCTCAAGTTTGAGACCAGAGGCAGTCTGCATAACTTAGTGAGACCCTGCCTCAAAAAGTAAAAAAATGGGCTGGGGTTGCAGCTCAGTGGTCCAACATTTGCAGAGCATGTAAGCTCAAGGCCCTGGGTTTAACCCCCACTACCGCAAAAAAAAAAAAAAAAAAAAAAAAAAAAGTCACTTGATTATATTGTAGTCCCAAGCTTGTTTTCTAATTTTTATTTTCCTTATTTTTAATTAAATTTTTTATTAGTAGATTTTTTAAAATTAGCATACCAATTAGTGGGTTTCATTTTGACATATCCATACATGCATATCATCATATATTATTCCTAATCACCTTCCCATTACCTCCTTGTACCCCCTTCCTCTTTTCTATTTATCCCCTTTCTCTCCACAAACAGTCCCCCTTTTTTCAGGCTTCTTGGTGAGAATAAATATAATGCCTTGGTTTACTAAATGAGGTATTCCTTTTAAAGTGCCTGCAACAACAAAAAATGGCTTGCAGTGCAATATATGATGTATATGTGGTTGGTAAATAAAACATCAAAAATGCTGTCTGATCTTTCCCTTATAGGTGTTTCTCTTTGTACCCTTTTAGAACTATTTACTTTTTGGAATTTTGAAATTTTTTTATCAAGCTGTATATTCTCAATTCTAATATAGACCCTTTCAACGGTTTTGTTGTTAGGTGCTATTGAGTCGAGTTTGACATTTAGTCAAACAAATGTTTTAGTCAAACAAATATTCTCCAACACTGTGCTAGGCACACGATCTTTTATGGTTTAAGTCCATCATTGTAGGTCAATCCTACACCTATTGTCTCTGTTTTTCACTTCTGGAAGTTTTATTAAGTAGATGTTGAATTTCTTGATTCTACCTTCCATACTCCTTAACTTTTTCCTCCATATTGTCAAATTCTTGGTACTTTTGGTTTGACATTTTGATCAACATATTCTGTGTTACAGAAATTAAGCTCATTCTGATCCATCAGAGTATATTAACTACCTTATTAAAAAGTTGATATGTGTTCCCTGGAATCCTTGTTCCTTACTGAGTCAGTTATTTGATTCAGTTGCTATTTTGAACTTTCTTTCTCTTTAGTGGAGTGAGTCACAGTGATTAGTGAAGGAAGGACACATTAGTTAGCACATCTTCCTCATGTTGGTCATTGGTTGTGCAGGTGCATGTCCATGGGACTTTCTCTTATGGGAGGGAAAGTATGGGAGTAGATGGGTTGCTGGAGGTGAAGCAGGAAGTGTCTGGGGCTGTCACTGTGGCTGAAGTTAGAAAGGTCTTGTTCCAGGGGAGCTGTTCTTAAGGAGAGCCCTTGCTTCCTCTTTTACCTCAAAAATAGTCATTTAGAAACTGCTCTTGCCAAAAAGCATCAATTCCTCTTTTGGGTCCACAAGGTAACTAAAAGTGAAGGAGGACACTGGTCACTAGTCTAACTCCATTTTGTCCCTCTCTGGTTCTCTTTTGCCTCTTCATGTTTCCTCTTAAGTCACCTTCCTCTGCAGTCAACTTGGATTCTAGAATGTACAGGACTGACTCATAAACATCTGTGGTGAAGGATACAAACTACCTTTAAGCAATGGTGAGCCTTAAAGGACAGACTGCCCCCCCCATGAGGACAATTATCTATAATGGTGAGGCTGCCATCTGGAGCAGGAGTGATCACCTTGTGAAGGCAGACTGCTCCGCTGAAGCAATGATAGTGATAGCAACATCTTGGGCCCACCCTGCAGAGCCCCAGGTGAGAGATCAATCAGACTCCACTCTGACCAGGAGGGTTTAATTATGCAGATTTCTTTCCCCCTGCCCTAATTCTTCCTCTACTTAAACCTAAAGCTCATGCTAGTATCCCTAAGATGGACTTGGGGTCACTAGAGCCTTTACCTGTTCTTCTCAATGTACACATTGATTAAATCTCCTTTCTTTGCTTCTCACTATTACTCATCTCTTTAATTGATATATTTGGGGTGAGTGGCCAAGCCTAGTCTTTTGGAACTCTTGGAGCCAAGGCTTTGCCCTAAAATGCCAAGAATATCTCCTCTACTTCCTCCACTTCTTCCTTTTCTGGTCTTCCTTTTCTTCTTCCTCTACTTTTTCTTTAGTATTTGAGGTGGAGTATAGACATGCACCAAATTTTACTATCTTCCTCTTCCTACCCTCCCACACCCTCCCATCCATTACCCAGACAATTTTCCATTTTTCTTAGAGAGGGGTCGTAAAGCTGTTTCCCAGCACATGTTAGTTCTGCCATTTGTGTTCTGGGTACCTGGAAGAGGGGTAAACATTTTCCTGGCTTAGTTTATCTAAAAAGAAATCTTCAGCAAATTCATCCAGTTGCTTCAGAGCCTGTTCCTGCTTTATGAATTTGTTGACACCAAGTTGCTTGTCTTGTCTGCAGCTTCCCCTGCAAGAATAACTTTTACCCCTAGTGCTTTAGGGACTGATATCTCCCCCATCCCTCCTCTATTCTGTCACCCAGTATTTCTTCAAACTTCTGGTGCTGTGAGTGCAATGCTACCTTTCTTATGTGCTGTCACTGTTCTGATTTCCTCTCTAACCACTATCCTCTAGTTATTCTGGGAACTTGGTTGGAAAAGAGGTAATGGGTCATTAAACTGTCTAGAATAAGAAGCTTCCTTTATAAGGGACTCGACAATAGGGAAGGCCTTCAGCCTTAGCCCTGTGCCATCTGATCCTGTCAGATCTTGGAAGCTAAGCATGGTTGAGCCTGGTTAGTACTTGGATGGGAGACTGCCTGGGAACACCAGGGGCTGTAGGCTTGGGAGAAGGACCCAGCAACCCACTCCCCAAAATCAGTCCACCATTGAAAACCCTCTGAACAGCAGAGAAGTACTGACAATAGTGTTTCACCTGTTGTAGGTAGGGTTGCTATGAGTTGGACACCAACTTGAGGGCACCTAACAACAACAACAACACAATAGGGAAATCACGATGCAGGGCCACGTGCTCACTGCTGCCCCTCACTTAATTCTACTGATGGAAAACAGGGCTCCCTGGATTTCCAAGCCTTAAGACAAACATTACCTGGTGACAAATTTGAATTGTGGCCAAATGAGTGAGGAAGAGGGAGGTTTCATTTTCAAGATGTCTGCAAACAACTTTCTGTCCAGGCATAGTGGACACGAGTCCCTTGCTGTCACTGACAGCTTCCTCATCTTGTTAGAAAGTACACACATCATCTTGTCTATTGGCATTACTGCTACTGGCCCAGGAATATGGGAATCCCCAAGGGTTATAGATCTTCATCTTTAAGGTGGGGATAGATTATGAAGATTTGAGGAGAAAGCATCCTTTTTGAGGCCTTTTGAAAATGCTGTCCTTCCTCATGACTGAGAGTAACCTCTTCTCTCCTCTAAAGTATTTTGCTAGTGGGTGATGGAGAACAGGGATGCTCTTAAGATTCAGGAAAATTTCCACCAAGCCAACACTATTTCTAGTCTTTCTGAAAACCTTTTGATTACCAACTTGTGCTTGGAGCCACCCCTGAAAAAAAAATCCAATTTAGTGTATTTTATGGATTTTATTATAGTGCTATTTATTCTCCATCCCAGATAGCTAAAGCCAGTGTTAAATAATGCAGGCTTTGTAGCCGTGGAGTGCCAATACAGACTGCGTCTGTGTGCCCTGCTTTCTGAGCCTCAGAGGCTGGGGGAGGAGGAGGCAGCAGGAGGAGCCAACTCACAGCCCTCTGCTGTGCTGCGGGGAGTGTGGCCTTCATGGATGCTAGAAAGATCAAGCCTGGGAGTCAGGACGCCTGGGGCTTCTAACTCAGCTCTGAGGGTGTAATTGGCACGTATCCCTGGGCAAATCCTGAACCCTTCTGACGCTTGGTTTCCTACTTCATAAAATGTTTAGGGTGTACTACCACCTCCTTAGGCAACTTCACGCTAGACGATCTCCATGGTTTATTCTGAACATTCCGAGTCTCCTTTAATAAGACTGCCTTTAACAACACGAGACAAATCTCTCTGAAAGCAAAAGGAATATATGGAAATAGAATGCAGTACTAGTCTAAACCTATGCTACTACATAGGTTTATTCAGCCTGACAAGGAGGAAAATGTCCTTCGATGGTAAATAGTTTAAACAGGGTATTGTCCTTATAATAGGATTTTGACTAAAGATTCTAGTTACAGGTAACTATTGTGAGAACCTAGGATAATGTACATCCTAGAAAATTTCTCCTCTATGCTGTGTTTTCTAGCAGGTTACTCCTTCAGTTTAAAAGGGACAAAGATAAAGAATGTATGTATAAAAGTGGAAAAGAGAAAGGCTCTGTGTGTGTGTGTGTGTATGTGTGTGTGTGAGAGAGAGAAAGAGAGAGAGAGAGAGAGAAGGCATGGAGAAACTACAGCATAAAGACGGAAGTGAGGAGTTCACATAGCAACATTCACAACTTTTAAAAACCTCTTATATGATGGAAAAAGATAAGAAACAGAATGAGATATTACACAATTCCACTTACACAAACTAAAAATACAGGCACCAAAACATTAGTACATATTAAATAAGACTACAAACATAATTTTAAGGGCAACTTAATAAAAATACAAGGCTAGAAGACAGGGGGTTATTCAACTTGTTGAACAAAAGATTTGAATGGGATGGGGTGCATATTTGTACCACATAAAGATTATCATGCAGAAGAGGTAAGGTTTTTCTTTGTAGCCCTTGAAAGCAGATATGGGACCATGCATCCTGTGTTTGGAGAGCAGGTTTGGCTCAATCCCAAACATCTTTTATGTGTTAATGAAACCTTACAAATTAGGCCAATTGGACATATTTAGAACAGAGAGAGGGAACTTGTCTTGGCTTACATGTAAGTGACCTCTGAATTGGTCATATTTGGTTATAAAATATTCTAAAGCCCATTTCATTGCTACCATTGTACATTCTGGGACATAAATAGAACAACCTCCAATTAACTCTGGGACAGGTAGAATAGATGCTGATTTGAAGGTGTATGTTGTTCAGGGTGGAGTGGGGAAAGAGCTGGTTAACTACCAGAGCTTCCCCAAAATGGTACTAGCTTGGTGGTCTCACTTCAGTATAACAGTGGGACAAATTGGTCTGACAGAACTATCAGAGCAGCTGTTTCAAACCTCAATCTGCGCAAAAATCACTTGGGGAACTTATTTTTAAAAGTGTGATCCCATGTGATGGTGACCTGGGGGAGTAAGGCTGGGATTAGAAGGTGCTGCAGTTTAAGGGAGTACCCAAATGATTCATTTGCAGGTGGTATTCCCAAGATAAGCTTTGAGAAACTGTGTCAGGCCAGATGTTGCAGAGAGTCAGGTTTTGAAATATGATTTTGATTCTTGACTTCTGGGGATCTTCTCACCCTGAGCTCCTGAGATTCTCTACCAACAGTTTATAAGACTACTGTCTCCTCCTTCTCTTCGCTCAGCCTTGGTGGGTCTTGGGTGCCTCATTTCCACAATCTCCCTGAATGCTACAGATTACTCCTCTCTCTTAACGTAGACACCTGACAAAGGGGTCCAGACTAATGACTAGTGAATGTCATTACTCCTGGGTCTTTAGAAACAGATATAAATATTTAGTCCAGACTTGTTGCTTTTGGGCTGCTAATGATTCTTTGCTGTGTTATAGTTTTATTAACAAAATATATACTAGTGATTGTGAGTACAAATTGCAATTTTTCACATTTAGAGCTGGTTGATGAGGTTGACTCCACACATAAGTATAGTTTTTCTGACATCCCAGATTTTTTGTTTGTTTGCTTCCTAGTAACTTCTTCCTAACCTGTGTGCACAGGAGCCCAGTGGGAAACCCTGGGAACAGGTGCATGTGCAGGTGTAAAGCAGAGTTCCCAAATCTGGGGGAGCATCAGCATCCCTCAGAAGTGTTTTCAGGCAGCAGTTCACAGTGAAGTCTGATGCTAGAGTCTCCACCCCAGCAATGTTGATTTAATTGCTGAGAGCATTGCTGGGCATTGGGACTTTTTCAAAGCTCCCCAGGTAGTGCCAGTCCAAGGTTGAGAACTACTGTTTTAAAACATACAAGTTTTCATCCTCAACCTCGATATTTTGATTTTGTGAGTCTGGGCTAGGGCCCAGGAATCTGCATTTAACAATATCTCCAGTAATTTCTTCAGAAACTATCGATGTCAATGAAAACAAATTAGGTTTGGAAATAGATTTGGCTGTAGTTCCAGTTTTATGGCTTATTAGCTGGCAATGTACTACCTTGGGCAATTTCACTGGCTTCTCTAAGCTATTTCTGCATCTGTAAGTTGGGGATAATAAGAGTTTGACTTCACAGCTCTAGAGTGGAGTACAGTGGATACAAATTCTTTTGTTATCCTGTGCTTCTCAAACTTGAAGGTGCACAGGAGTCACCTGAGGATCTTGTTAAAATGCAAATTCTGATTTAATAGATTTAGGGAGGGTCCTGGGGCTGGGATTTAGCTCAGTTGGTAAAGCACCACTCTGCAGTCTCTGAGGTTATGAGTTCAATTCCCAGCACTGCAAAAATGGGAGAAGGACACGGCAATCCACTCCAAAGGCAATCCCGAAACAATTAGCCATTGAAGATCCTATGAGGGTCATTATGAGTCAGACACGACTTGATGGCACCTAACAACAACAACAACAGGGAGGGTCCTGGGATTCTGCATTTCTATGTCACACAGAAGGGCAGGTGGACACTACAGGGCCCAGGGTAAAATGAGAATGTGGAGCCTCTTGTGCAAGAAGCAGGAAGGAAGTATAGATAAAAGTATTAGAAAAGTCTCATACTTAGCCTGTCATGGTGTGCTTTGTTAT
Organism: Pedetes capensis; assembly: GCA_007922755.1. Classification (NCBI taxonomy): domain Eukaryota; kingdom Metazoa; phylum Chordata; class Mammalia; order Rodentia; family Pedetidae; genus Pedetes; species Pedetes capensis. The sequence continues at coordinate 25,451 of VMDO01016062.1, read as the reverse complement.
TTAATGTTGTATTAAGTAAAGATAAACTGAAGTTTTAAACTATTAGCGTGAAGCTTATCACTTATTTTGTGCAATGTCACTTTCAAATACAAACATAAGAACATTTAACACATGTGGAATCACCAAAATTATATCATTTGTATTCCCAAACTGGTATGTTTTTCATTCTTACCAAAATAATGGTATCACTAGACAAAGGTAACTTGCCTGCTTTTATTTCATTTCCCAATACACCACAGTCTGCAAAATTTCTCTGTCTTTAAATGCAGCAACTCAAATGAGTAAGGAAGGATTGGAAAGAAAACGGACTGTGTCCTGTATGTAAATTTCAGTATAAATGCCTGCCTAACACAGGGATGCAAGAGTTCCCTGGTAGTTTGTGTTTCTTGGAATGCAAAGTCCTTCTTTATGTGTTCAAAGCACATACTTGGTTTCTCAGGACTGCCAGTATTCTTGCTTACTTTGTTCTTGCTTTGAGTCTCCCTGAACTCCCACCATGGGAGTTAGCACAACTTTGTGCTCATGGGCAACATAGTGCTAGATGTGAATGGAGTATAAATACACACACTGCCCATAGTACCTCTCTTTCTATGCATGCTCCCTGTCCCTTTAAATTTCACTTATAAAATGCAAGTGGAAAGATACAATTATTAAGAATTTTAAAACAACTGGATAATAAATCAAGCATGGCTACCCTGACTGGCGGACCCTATGAGACCTAAAAGTTATACACCCATGAAGCCAGCTCTGTTTTTGGCAGCAAGAATCTAGTCTCTCTAGGATTACTATAAAGTGAGGATGGGGAGACAATATCTACCTTGCAGGCATATAAGAGGACTCAGCCAATGTTTATTCTTTTATTTCCTTGTTTTCCCACTGAAGAACTAGCATCTGAATAGAAAATCCTTCTTGTTATTGTTGTTAGGAGCCATCAAGTCGGTATCTGACTCATAGTGACCCTCACAGGGTTTTCAATGGCTGACTGTTTCGGGATTGCCTTGGGAGTGGATTGCCAGGCACTTCTCCCATTTTTGCTGTGCTGGGAATTGAACTCAGGACCTCAGAGATTGCAGTGCAGCGCTCTACCAACTGAGCTAAATCCCAGCCCACTGAGCTAAATCCCAGCCTGAAAATCCTTTGGGATGCCCAAATAAGGCTGACTGACTGTAGCAGATAATGAAAAGGACCATTCATTTTAATGAAGTGTAACCCAGGGCCAGGATGGGCTTGGTCTATAGCCCTGGGAAGAGTGTTGTGACTCAGCATGGCCAAGTGTGGCCAAGTCCTAGGAACTTGCTCTGAGTTTCTTAATCACTGAGTGGGAAGAGTGCAGTATTTGCCTATGTTTGTCCCTTGTATTCCTGCTGCTTTTGTTCTCTGAGCTAATTCCTGTTTGAAGAGCTGATATTTAATTCAACAGCCCCCCATGGAGCCTTGTGCCTGTGATAGAAGTTTCTAAAAATCTCTCAGTCAACAAAATGATAACAGCTGGTCTTTGAAACTCTGGGAGCTCTAGACCAGGGAGGTGCTACGGGAGAGAGAATTTAGGGAGCCAGGGATTGGGAATGGGGAATGCACTATTTGTTAAGGATAATGAGATGAAAATGTGACAGAGGTTTTTATTACAAATAATAGACAGAAGTCTTCAAACAACAGCAGAGTCATTAAAAAAAGAAACAGTTAAATAATTGTCTAATTAGCAGGCACCAAGAAAGCAAAATTTATTCCATTAGAACTTCTTAAGGGAGAGTCAATAAATTCACAGCTGGGTGTTTACTTTCTCAGGAATACAGACAATGTGGATTTTCCTGGTGCCAAGTCCTTCTTTGATCCCTTGGCCAAGCTTCCTTTCTGACTAACTGAAGATGAGCCTTGCCTCAGAGAACTGCTAGGCTTAGTTGCTTTCTTCAACCACGTCATTAAGATCTGGCCCAAGTAGTGAGCCTTTCAGAAGTCAGGAACTGCAGGACTGCTACTATTAACAATACTACTAGCTAACATGAACATAGCGCTTCACAGCTTACGAGGCATGTTAATACACATTATTCCATCATGATCTTGCAGCCATTCAGAAAGTGAAGCTGAGCCAGAATAAAAGAGTGTTTATGAGCGTGGGTAGCAAACACCTGCTGAGAATTGAAACCATGTGCCACACAGGTCACTGTCTGTAGTGACATTATTCCAGGAAAATCTTGCCCAGGCATATTTGATTGCAAACAATTATTTTTTGATAAGAGAACTTCCAGAAAGATCAATTTGTCTGAATAAAAAGTGATTTGACTATCTATTGTTGGAGTAAATAACACCCTTCCAGGACAATCAATTACTTCAGACTCATCAAGCCATTGCTTACCCTTCATGGCACTAATTTCCTTTGTTGTTGTTGTTGTTAGGTGCTGTCGAGTCGGTATCTGACTCATAGAGACCCTCATAGGGTTTTCAATTGCTGACTGTTTCGGGATTGCCTTGGGAGTGGATTGCCAGGCTCTTCTCCACTATTTCCTTAGCGTGTTCTAAACTGCTGTGTCTGGAACTTGGCCCAATTTGAGTACTTGCTTTAAATCAGAGCCCCCTGCCTACATAAATGCCCCTTCTAGAACATAAGATTCTATCAAAGGAGTGTTCTTTATTTCAGTAAACAATGAACTTGACTTTGATGGTTGGTTTTATTAAACAGTCTGCATTGCTTCAGACCCTGGCTAGCTCCAACACTTCCAAGGTATGTTGACCTTTCTGTACCTCATTTTCCTCATTTGTAAAATGAGTACCCACCACAGAAGGTTATTATAAAGCTTAAGTGAGGAAATACAGGTGAAGCCCTTATGTAGCTGGCATAAGCAAGATCTCAACAAACACTGGGAGATGTAAGTCAAAGGGCAGAAATTTTCAGTTGTATGATGAATAAGTTCTGGGGCTCTAAAGTACAAAATGATGGCTTTAGTTAATAATATTATATTGTTTCCTTCAAATTTGATGAGAATAGCTTTTAAATTCCTCACTACATATAGGGGCTGAATTTAGCTCAGTTGGTAGAGTGCTGTCCTGTGTTCTCTGAAGCCGTGGATTCAATCCCCAGCACTACAAAAATAGGAGAAGAACCCAGCAGCCCACTCCCAAAACAATCAGCCATTAAAAACCCTATGGATAGTGGAGAAGCACTGACAATAGTGTTGGGCATGGTAGAGTACTGGGGAGTGTTTTTTTCTGTTGTACATGCTATGAGTTGGACTTGACTTGACTGCATCTAACAACAACAATACCATACATATGTTGTGTGTGCACACACACTCACAATAACTATGGGTGTTAATGGATGTGTTAACTAGCTTTATTTTGGTAATAATTATACAACATATACATGTATCTAATTATCACATTGTAGACTTTGAATATCTACAATTTTGTCAAGTATCTTAAAATAAAATAATAAATGTAATGAAAAGTACATATGTATATATTTATATATATTTTGAAATCTGTCTATTTTGCTGACCAAAGCCCTCATTCATTTTTCTAATGGAAACAAGTCTTCAGTAAAACAAGGCTGCTGAAGGGAAACGAAATATCATAGACTTTTGACTTTCCATGGAATTACATATCCAATTTTCTCAATTCTTAAAATGCCATTGGCTAGAAAATATTAATTTAAAAACATTTGAGGGCAAAATAATGGAACACTGTCATGCAAAGTGTACACATTGGTTATAATATGCATATCATATTCAGAAATGGTAAAATGTAGGAAGAAAAGTCTCTGAAGGATTATGTGAATTTAGAGTTTTCTTCTGAAACTTTCAGAGGACTTTTGTGGGAAGCTAAGCATTTGTCCAAGGTGTTTTCATACCCATCACTATACCTAAGTGGCTTCTGACTTCTTGGGAGAAAGGTGATAAGCCTAAAACCACTTCACACATTTGAGTTCCTCATAGATTTGGTCATGGGGCTCTGTTTGCAGATACTTGGATGTGTTTGGTGAAGGCTGGAGCTGGTGCTTGCTTGCAGAAGGCCTGAGAAAGGGACTCTCTTCACACACGGCTGGCCCTCAGCATGGCTGTGCTGAAAGAAAGTGCTGGTTCGGCCATCAATTCTCTCACCAAGGATCTTTGCTGTTCCCACTTGCTGGTCTCTTCCTTTGTCTCTCCTTATGACCACTAAGACTGATTCAGACTGATAGAGAAAATCCAGCCACAGGAGCACACAGACACAAAAGAACACTCTGACATGCCAAGGAGCAAGTTTATTCCAGAGTGAGAGGAAAAGCTGCTCAGGCAGCATGGCACCTGAGGGGGCTGCTGTGCAGAGCCGAGTGGGGCTGGGGTTTTATAGGACTGGCCAGGCCTTCCTGGGAAGAGTAGGCAGGAGAAGCTTTTTGGAAAAACCAGGTAAGGGGCATATATTTCGCAGATGGTGGGGATCTGGCTCTTGGTATCAAAGACATTCTGACTTGGAGACCAGTTTGTTTCGAATGTCTGGCCACCTGGTCTTTGGTATCATTCTGTCTTGAGGCCTTATTGGGGGCCCTTGGTTATCAGTCACAGACTAAGGCCTTTCTTCCATATGGTGCTTCCCGAGGTGACATCTGTAGGTCAGTGCCAGAAGACAAACTGTTTCTAATTTCCAATGGGATGAGTGTAGAAACTGAGTGCTTGGATGTTTTATTATAATTTGATGTAGCCATTAAATCCAAGTGGAGGATGGATGTCTTCATCTTACAGAGTCTTACTGTTCTAGGTGTTGTGTTCAACTCATGGCAAGTGGCAGATCATGCAAGCTACATACTGACCATGTGCACTAGAACCATATACTGTTGGACAGAGGGATGAATGTTAAAAACAAGCAAACAACAAAAGATACCAACACCCCAGACAGATAGAGAAATAGTGTTCTAAAAGCTTGTTATTTTATGTAGAAGTTGTACCTGGCTTTTCAGCAACTACCATCATGTCATGGAAAGGCCTTAGAATCTTGCTTGGGGACCAAGATTTCCCAGCCTAGCTTCTTGAGAATGATTAAAGTTTACAATTCATTTGACATTTTTCTATATACCAAAATACAATGCTGTCTAGATGTAGACAAGTATGACTTACCTTTACTCTAATGTATGAAAATAAAATTTGAAGCAAATTTTGAAGTAACTGTAGACTTTGGACATAGATGAGCATATTCTCTGTGGTATTCAGTATTAATCAGAACATGACCTTGGACTGTGGCATCACTGACCTCATTTCCAGAGTGAAAGGCCTTTCTGGGAGGTCGTCCCTGTAGTTCAGGGGTACTTTCGGAGGTAACAAGTTAAGTATTTCCTACCAGAGGCTTTATCCAAGCTTTATCCAAGCAAGGTAATAAGATGTTTTCTTAATCATCATTCATTTTAAAGGCCAGTATCTTAATTACATGGCCTTTCTATTCATTCTTGCCTGGTTAAAATTCAACTAAAAGCAGAACATGACAATGTCCATTTGATTAAAACAAGGTTTACTTGAGTTAGACTGAGCATCAATATCTTTCTCTCCAGTGATCTTCTAGTGTTCTTTACACTTCTATGTTGTTGTTGTTGTTGTTAGGTGCCATCTTCTAACTATAGGTAGTAAAATTTTTTCTTATATAAAACATACACATTTCTCCTCTGTAATAGTTTACATACATTTGGGATAGAGTCAAATTCTTTTTAAAAGTTATTTTACTGGATGATTTCCTTGTAGTGTCTGTTTCTTGTCTCATCGCTCCCTGTTACCATATTTGCCTTGGAAGTTTCTACTTACCCTTCAAGATTCTCATCAGATTGTGTAGTATTATGCTTATGAACTCAGATCTAGCAGATTCCCACATTTACTAGCTGTGTGACTTTGGCAGCTTAACCACCCTAAGTCTTTGTTTATCCATATGTAAAATGGGGAAATAATAGTGCCTACCTAATGGGAGATATATGGGTTGAGATAGTGTTTCTAAACCAATAAATATCAGCTATTCTTACCTTTAGGAAATATCTTCTATTGGTAGACTTTCCAGTGTTCTCTTCCTTCTAAAATTAAGCTTGCAAACCCCTCTTGGAGCTCCTGTATTTCTCTGCCTTCCTTTTAGTATCTGCCCATGTGCTTATCTCTCCCAGTAGATTTCAGGTTCAATGAAAGCAAACCTGTCTTTTCGTCTTTGACTCTCTACTATTTTACCACATACTCAAATGAGTATTTGCTTTGGTAAACTTTAAATGAACCTCACTCTTTTTCTTTCTTTCTAGCACATTGGCATTTCATAAGTGTAGGGTCAAAAGTAATGCTTGTTTAAATACAGATTCCTTGATCTTTACAGAATTTGGATTTAGGATGGTTGCCGGGAATCTGCTTCTTTAACAAGCTTCTCAGGGATTCTTCAGTTCATTAAATCACTGAATTATACCTCTCTAGCATGACCATATTTGGTAACTTCAATATGTCATAGGCCTATGTTTCAGACAGTCTGTAGATTCTATAGTCATGGGCATCATATGAGTCATCATTTAATTTTCATTGTCTCTGCCCAGTTTGAAGTCTCATTATCCCTTTGCTACAATCTTCCAGTAGTATTATGTGGTGGACAGACTCTTATGGTAGTCCCCATCATCCCTGCTTCTTGGTATCTAAAATAATCTCTTCACCTCATATGTGGGCAGGACTTCTGACTTGCTCCTAACTGACAGAAGACAGCAAAGATGATAGGATGTATGTGTTACAGGTATGTGATCGCATTACATGGAAGACTCTCTTTCCTCTGATGGTTGCATTGGAAAGACCTATGTGTCCGATCATGGGCAGCCTTAGGAAATGGGAATGGCCACAGCCAACAGCCATCAAGAATTGGAAGTCCTCAAGAAACTGAATTATTCCAACAACTTGAGTGAACTTGGAAGCAATTTATTCACCGATTGAGTCTCAGATACAACCATATCCTGTCTGACACCATGATTACAGGCTAGAGAGACTCCAGTAGAGACCATATCTAAGCCTGGATTCCTGACTCACAGAAACTGAGATAATAAACGTGTATCATTTTAAGTTGTTGGACTTTTGATAATTTATTTCATAGCAATAGGAAAATTTGGTTTCTTAATTTTTTTTTCTCTCCTGTTCTCCTTACTCTTCTCATCCATTCCAAACAGTTCCAGGTGCCTAGAGATTCCTTCCTAAAACACACAGAGACTGAGTGCCAACTTCACATTACCCCCTATTCCCAAACCTTTTATCAGCTCTTCACTCTCTGTGGAAGAAACTACACTCACCAGAAACCTAGTGCCCTTTCTTATTTTGTTTCCCACCCAATTCCTCCTTATCCTGTGTTGGAGCTACAGAAAAATTTATATGTGCATTAATCTTTCACATCGTACACCTTTGTGTACAATATGGAATGCCTTTTCATTTATTCTCACCATGCAGGGGTCCAATTCTACATCCTTCTTCCATTCTTTTGGTTCTTCTGCAGAATCAGTTGCTCTTCTCTGGTGCTCAGTAGATGTTCTTTGTTCCTCAGGCTAACACGTGTTTTATTCTATTGTATTTTTGAGTTAGTCACATGTGAGACTGTCCTGACAAAATTATAAGCTCTTTGAAAGCAGCAGCAATGTAGCACTCTTCACTTCTTCTGTAATATAAGCATGGTGTATTTATTGGTGGTATCTGGTTTTCAGTGTTGATACAAAGATAGGGGCCTGGGTTTTAGCTCAGTTGATAGAGTGCTGCTCTGCACTCTCTGAGGCCCTTGGTTTGATCCCAGCACTGCAAAAATAGGAGAAGGACCTAGCAACCAACTCTTGAAACAATCCCCAAACAATCAGCCATTAAAAACTCTATGAGTTGTAGTGAAGCAGAGATAGGGACTACAGCCATACTACCCTGTTTTCTGATCCCATCTGATCTCTGAAGCTAAGTATGGTCGGGCCTCATTAGTCCTTGGATGGGAGACTCCCTGGGGATCCTGGTTGCTGTGTGCTTGAGAGAAGTACTTGGCAGCCCCTTCCTGAAATCATAAGCCATCAAAAACCCTATGAATAGCAGAGAAGCACTGACACAGTGCTAGGCGTAGCACAGTGTCAGGGAGTCTTTTGTTCTGTTGTAAACAGAGCCACTATGGGTTGGATCCAACCTGACGGCACCTGACAGCAGCAGCAACAACAACAACACAAAGATAGGATGTGTGTGACCCAAGTGAGACTGATGATGTACAGCCTAAGCTATAATCTGTTATTCCCTCCACCCATATTCTGTTAACTATCTAGGTGTTCATCACTGGTAGCTTCCTGTTCAGTGTGTTGGATGGAGAACTTCCTGGGAATTTCACCAATCCAAACTTTTGAAAACCACGATGATTTGTCTGCTCCTTCTTATATTAGGTCCATATCATCATCATCATCATCATCATCATCATGTGCTGGGCATTAAACCCAAGGCCTCATGCCTGCTAGGCAAGCATTCAACCACTGAGCTGCACTCCTAACCCTATTTTTCATTTTTTATTTTGAGACAGGATCCTCCTAAATTCCACAGACTGCCTTTGGCCTTGAAATCAATATCCTCCTGCCTCAGAGGCCTGAGTAGCTGGGATTACAGGCATGTGCCAAGGCACCTGATTTAGCATTACTTTTCTTAGATCTACTTCTGATGTCTCTTTAGTCTCTTCCTCAGTTTTCTGATATTTTGGCCTTTCAAAATATTTGAAAGTGTGCTTGTAGAATTGAGCAAATATTTGAGAAATGGCACAAAACAATTCTACATTGAAGTTAGGGAAAGTGTGCAATGCTGTTCTTTATCTATATGTTTAAGTAGCATGAGTCCAATTTTGTAAATGGAGCAGAACATTAATATTAGCCAGTAAGGAGTGAGGCACTATGGACAAAAATTTAATGGTAATAGTTAAAGTCAGACTTTTTTCCTTCCCTAATATGGGCAGTTATGATATTAATATATTTTTCATCCAGTGGTTTTTCTTCAGTGTTTATGATTTGTGTTGTTGTTGTTAGGTGCCATTGAGTTGGTATCCGACTCATAGAGACCCTGTGTACAACAGGTGAAACACTATTGTCAGTTCTTCTCTGCTATTCATAGGGTTTTCAATGGCGGATTGATTTTTGGGAATGGGTTGCTGGGTCCTTCTCCTGTTTATGATTTAGCATGGATATATTCAAAAGCTTTTTGGGGCTTCAAATGCTTTGATTTCTTCATGTGAGATAGACTTGTATTTTCTACCATATTTCGCACATTTATTTTTGTATTTATTTCATAGTGTTTCTTCATAGAATTTGTCACAGAATTATAAAATTATTTGTTTAATATTTGTCATCCTGCTAGACCATAAGCTCCAGGAAAATAGGGTGGTGTGTTGTTTGTTTACCTGGTAGACAATAAGTATTGTTTAAAAAAATAAACACATAAAAAGTAAATAATATAAAATGAACACGTTTATCAAATATGTTTTTCTTCTTTTAATCATTTTTTTCCTATGTAATTTTGAGACAAAATAGGAAAACTGGCTCTTTGTCTATGTGAATTTTGTATTACCGCTGTTTACTTCTAATGTGCCAAACAAAAGTACTGGAGTCTGGGGGCTGAGCTGTTATAGTTGATAAAGAACAATTTTACTAAAGTAGAACGATCTAGCACAGATGAAGAGTTAAACTGACATTATGAGGAAGAAAATCAGTCACCAAGATATGAGAATTGGATGAACCAATGAAGAAAAATGTGTTTACACTCAGTCCTTTATTTCTCTCTTCATTATTACTCTCTATCCTTTGTCTGTGGGACTCCTGTCTCTCTGGATTATTATTTCAGCTTTACCCTAGATTGAGACTAGGGAAGCCTAGGACCATAACTGCTATCTTATTTTTCTCCTAAATGTAAGGAGTGGTCACTGAAGCTACTTATGTTTGTTATTTTTTGCTGTGGTGATAGAATTCCTGACATAAAAGAGGTAAGGGAGGAAAGATTTGTTTTGCTCAGGGTTTCAAGAATTTCAGTCCATGATTGGCTACCTCCATTGCTACAGGTCTGTGGTAAGGCAGAACATTATAGTCGCAAGAGGGCATAGCAGAGCAAAACGGCTCACCTTAAGGGAGCCAGGAAGGAGAGAAGGGTGGGGTACAGAGGAAGGGACCAGTGACAAGATGTCCCCTTTAAAAGGCTGCCCCCAGTAACCTATTTCCTCCAATCATGCTCAAGCTCCTAATAGCCCATTCAGTATAAAGTCATCAATGGATTAGTGTATTGATGAGGTTAGGGCCCTCAGGATCCAATCACCTGTCACTAGCGCCACCAGCTGGGGACTGTGGTGTCAACACATGAGCCTTTTGGGAGGAAATTTCATACTGAAATCATAACACTATCTCACAGGTATACCGGGTAGTAGCTATAAATATAGCTTAGGTCTCCTTACCTTGACTCAGGGTGCTATAAATCACATTAAAAATTCAACAAAAGAATGAAGTGAGAATAAAATACTGGAGAAAAAACTACTTCTAGTTTATTTTATATATGCAATAAATACTAACAGCTTATTACAGTCAAACTTCCATTGATTCATCCAAATGCAGGTAGAAAACATTTGGAAAATATTTATGTATGTATCGAACATGTACAGACTTTTTTCTTGTCATTATGCCTAAATAATATAATGATTATTTCCATAGCATTTATATTATATGAGGTAATATAAGAAATCCAGAGATGATTTACAGTGTATAGGAGGGGGAGAACAGGATATATGCAAGTACCACACTGTCATATAATTGACTTGAATATTCAAGTATTTTGGTATCTGTGGGGCATCCTGGAACCAATTCCCTACAGACACCAAGGGACAACTGTATGTGTTAGGTATTATTCTAAGTACTTATATTTTTATTGTTCTCAATTTACTTAAGATAAACCTCAGATAGAAAAATACACTTAAGTGTAGATACAGAATGGGCTTTGGTGTTAATTGCTAACCTCTCTTCCTGGTGGACATTGAAACTAAGGATGCTAACTCACTTCTCTCCTGGCTGTGCACCCTCTTCTTTCGTTTCCTCAAAATTCTTTAACCAAAGCTGAAAATTGCTGGTCTATGCCCAGTTGGGCAGTTACAGGCACCACAGTTGATTAGGCTCCTTGCAGAAATCTCCTGTTCTTTATGTTACTGTTCAAAGTCTAGCTACTCAGACACCTAGAGCTCACCCCCAGCAAAGCTCACATTATCTCTATGGTTGTTTCTCTCTGTGGAGTGCAGTCCCACTGGAAATGACAGCTACTTTCTATGCACCATCTCCTTCTAAGAAGAAAAGGGCTATGCTCTGTGTTTGGAATTATATTGAGTGTAATGTTTTGTAATTTTTAATTTTTAAAAATGTTTTTCTCTAGTTTTAAGGCAGAAAACAGAATGGCCCTGTCCAGTTGAGAGCTGCAAGAAAGACTATTTCTCTAAAACTTCTTTTCTAGTGGACATTTCTTAAGCTTTCACTACCTGTGTTTTCTTAAGGGATGCTCATTTCTGGGAATACTTGTGATTGGCTGAAGCAGAGTTTTGCTTTTGAGCTTCTTCCCACTCTTCCTGTAAATACCAACTTTCTGTCACTGTAAGTCAGAGTCTCTCCCTCTCTCTACCTTAGCATTATACATACCACATAAATAAATCCTTCAAGCCTCTTCCACTCCAGTTTGAAGGCAATCTTGGGCTTTTCTTCTTTTCTTCTGTTTTTGAGGATAAAGCATTAGGGAATAGGGATGCTAGGAAAGTAGACACAACATTTACTGTCATACCCAACCAAGCATCCTCCTAGGTCTTCATCTGTACCATTAGGGAGTGTTGTTGTTTTTGTTTTTGTTGTTGTTGTTGTTGTTGTTATATACTATTAATCAGGTCTGACCCTCATAGGGTTACCAATAGATGCTCTTCAGGATTATTTCAGGAGTGGATATGGTACAGACATAAATAGTATTACTATAAGGAACTGTGTCACATGATTATGAAAGCTGAGAGGTCCCAAGATTTGCAGTTAGCAGGCTGAAGATTAGGAAAGCCAATGGTAAATTTCCAGTCAGAGCCCAAAGGCCTGAGAATGAAGAGTCGATGGTGAAAGCTGTAGTCCAAATGCAAGTCCAAAGACAGAACAAGACTCATGTCCCAGCTCAAAGATAATCAGGCAGAAGGAGCCCTTTGTCCTATGCATACTATTTCTTTTTATGTTGAGGGCTTCAATGAATAGCAGAAGGCCCACTCACACTGGGCAGCATAATCTACTTTACTGTGATGATTCAATGTTGATCTCCAGAAACACCTAACACACAGGCCCAGAATACTGTTTAACCAAATGTCTGGCAAAAACATGACCTAGTCAGGCTGACATATAAACAAAACACCATTGGTTTTCCTACATTTCATGCACACAATCTTTTTATGTTTGAACCCATTGTTACAGCCACTGTGTTTCTTCTCATTTTGAGTTGTGCTATAACAGCAAATGGAGGTCTCAGTGGCTTTACTCCATCCCATCATTAAGGTTGACTCTACTTTGAGGAGTCAACTCTTCCCTAGTTGTGTTTTGAGTGCTTTCCAGCATGGGGGGGGCTCATTTTCAGGCACTATATTTGACAGTGTTTCTCTGCTATTTATAGGGTTTTCAATGGCTAATATTTTGGAGAATGGGCTGCTGGGTCCTTCTCCCTAGTCTGTCTTAGTCTGGAAGCTCAGCTAAAACCTGTCCACCATGGGTGGCCCTGTTGGTATCTGAAATACCAGTTGCAGAGCTTTCAGCAGCACAGCAAAATGCAAACCCCCACAGCATGATAAGCTGACAGAGATATGAAGGATATACATTGTTGTTGTTAGGTGCCATTGAATTGGGTCCAACAGAATGTCAAGTTTCGTACAACAGAATGAAACACTACCTGAGACTGTGCCATGCCCAGCACTATATCTGATGTGCTTCTCTGCTATTCATAGGGTTTTTGATAGCTTATTGTTTGGGGAATGGGCTTCTGGATCCTTATCTGAAACATAGAGCTCCCAGTATTCCCAGATTGTTTCCTATCCAAGTACTAACCAGGCGCAACTCTACTTAGCTTCTGAGATAAGATGAATTCAGATGTCAAGCCAATATGGAGGTATGGCTGTAGGTGTGTGTGTGTGTGTGTGTGTGTGTGTGTGTGTGTGTGTGTGAGATACACCTACTAGGAGATGGGGTTTAGCTCAGTTGGTAGAATGCTGCTCTGTACTCTTTGAGGCCCTGGGTTTTGATCCCTAGCAGCACAAAAATGGAAGAAGGATTTGGCAACCCACTCCAAAGAATAATCCAGAAACAATCAGCCATTAAAAACTCTATGATAGCACAGAAGCACTGACACACTGCCAGGCATGGCACAGTGTTGGGGAGTATTTTGTTTTGTTGCACATAGGGCCACTATGAGTCAGACTTGACTCTATGGCACATAACAACAACATATATATATATATATATATATATATATATATATATATATATACATACACACACACACTATTACATTTCTTTTGAGAACACTGACAAACATAGGGAGCATATTTTAGAAAGTTAAAGAAACTATTTTGATGACTCAATCTAGTTCATCAGCTATTTATAATTAAAGCAATAAAATGTGCTAAGTGCTATGAGTACTATAAAGATAAAGAAGTGTCCAGGTTTGTAGCAAGTTCTTAAACTTACTCTCAAATTATCATAAGACAAGGGTTTTCAGGGGCTTAAGAGAAATACAATCTAAATGTTTTGACTCTTTGATGGAACAGAAGGTGACTTTTGTCATGTACTTCGGGAAAGACTTTATAAAAGAGGCAGGGCTTAGGCTCAGTTCTCTAATGTCATTCAATTATTTTTCTTCTTTTATTTATGTATGAACAACCTTGAACTCCTCTGGTTGGGCTTGTAGGACATGTTAAAATCATGAAGGTGCTATTCATAATGAAGTTTTAATACTCATTCAATCATATAACACAACATCAAAGTAAATAGAGCAAAAACTATCAATGAGGAATAGAGCGAAGCACATTAGTGTAAGTAGACTTTAATAATCTTTTTCTCAGTCCATTGACAAATTAACTAGACAAATGAGTAAGTGAAGACACAGAAGACCTAGAGAACATAATTAACAAGGTTAGTCTAACCTATTCAGGTACACTAAACCATAGTGCAACACACCTAAAAACAGAGGAAACACCTAGTTATCAAGTGGAACATTTACAAAGGTGGAATTATATTAGGCCTAAAGAAAGATTCTTAACACTTTCAAAATCACAGACAATGTTCTCAGAATCCAACATGATAACTTTAAAGATTAATTACCAAGCAAGGAAACAAAGATTTCTGCCATCCATACACTAAAATCTCTTTCTTAATCCATTCTTGAGGTAAAAGTGAAATCAAAATGGGAACTGAAATATATCTAGAAAATTAAAGTAATAAGGATATTAAATTTTAGAAAATGAGGAATACAATTAAAACTAAGCTTACTAAATAAAAGTAAGGTCTTAAATATGCATAGTAACTAAGAAGGGAGAGCAAAAAGATATACATATGCCCACCATGAAAATATAAAAGAAAGAAAAATACTAAAAATTCCTAAGTAAAATGAAAGAGTTAATAGGAATAAATTCAGAAACAAATAAAGTCATAAACAGGAAAATGATAGAACTAATAAATTCAAGAACCATTTTATAAATAAACACATGAAAATAAACAACTAACTTACTAAAATATGCAATAAAGAAAATGTCACTTGCATGCTTCTCTTTAAATAAAAAAGTAGGTTCTACAAAGAGGGATGGTGCAGGTTCGGTTTCTAGGATCTGTGAAGTTATTTCTTACCATGTTCTTTGTTTTGGCCTGAGCACTTGACAGTACCCTTCTTTCTTTCAGTTGGTCGGTGATCCTATTTCCACTGTGAATGAAGATACTTGGTGTCTCAGGGATTGGATTGTGGTCTTTTGTCCCCCCGCCCCCCCATCATGGTCCACCTCTGTACTGTCCTCTTTGCCTTTTGTTTTTCTCTGGTCCTTGATGCTGAGGGTGACATAATGAGAAGGCCCTAGATTGGGGGCCTAGCTGCCTGAATTCTAGTTTCATTTCTGCTACTAATTTTGGTATGCTCAGATCAGTCTCAGACAGTTGGAAGTGTAGTTTCCTCCTGTGCAAAACACTGAGGGTGGATTAGGTAAAGTCTCTTGCTGAGATAATGTTTTGGTGTTCCATTCTTTGTAACTTCAGTAGTTACCAATTACTTGGTTGCATTCTATTCTCTTTTACCCTAGAGTACCATCATGTCACTGGCCAGAATAACCTCAGATTTCTTTGAAGACTTTTCTACAGTTGATACTAAAAATACCAGCAATGAATTTTTTCTTGATCATTTGTATGAAAACATTTTACAATTTGGTTTCATAGTTCTGATTGATGTTAGGTCCAAGCAGAGAGACCATGCCTTCATACTTGGCTGTATTTAAAGCAAAAGGCTTTTATTATAAGCACCTTGGTGAGAAGCAGCTGCCTACTGAGGGGGAGTTATTCTTATAGGGTCCTCTGGGTGTTGTTGGGGAGGGGGGTGAGTATAGGAGGAAGAAATTGCTGTTGTTGTTATTAGGTGCTGTGTCTGACTCAGATTGACTTTCATAGGGTTTTCAATGGCTGATTGTTTTGGGATTGCCTTGGGAGTGGATAGCCACATTCTTTTCTCATAGGAGGAGGAAGTAGCTTCTGCAAAATGAGAACTAGCTGATGTAATCCTGCTGACTTCTTGCCTCAGACTTCTTGGGACCTGGCTGTTTTTTGCTTTGGGTACTGCTGCTTGAGATGTTTCTCTATCTGAGGAGCATGGGTCATCTAGTTCCCTTAAGAGTTGTTTATCTGTGGGTACCGGGCCACGGTTGTTGGGACCTTATATTCCCATCTTTTTATTATATATGTATAGAAGGGAAGAAGAAGAGACAGGTGTTTATCTTTGTCTACTTCCTGCTTGGCAATGGGGGATATCATGAACAACCTATTAAGGAAAAAAATTTAAGGGATCAGTTTAGAGAAGAGAGTGATACTCTGTAGCTTGTAGGAGAATGTATTGTTCTACAGTTGAATTGACCATGGCTTACATGCAGTCCTGTAGGAAAAGAAGAACAAGTCAGACTAGGCAAGGACCAAACAGTAAAGCCAATAAGAGAATTTTTAAGGGTCCCAAAAAAGGGGAGAAGCCAGGACATCCAAGGTAGCTGAAGAAATGAAGATCCCCAAGAATCTCACAACGGTTGATTTATATTTGAGTCTTTCTTTAGGAGTATTTTTTGCTCCTTCTTGGACAGTTCCTGACTAATTTGGATAGACATAGCATTTTTCTCCTAGGAACATGCAGATACCTCCTTTATCAGCAGTCAAGACATCTAATTGTCATTGATTTTTAGAGGATTATGCCCACCAATGAGTCTACTTGATCTTGTAGGACATTGAACTATTGGGCAATATTTTGTAAGCTTTCTGCCAGTTGCTAGGACATGTGTCTGTAGTATGTTATAGACGTTGTAGGCCTACTGATTCCTGTCCCTACACTAACAGCAATTCCCATATGTACTAGTAAAGGAGTAACAGCCAAGTGTTTGAGCTTTATAGAGACTGGTAGAGTTACTGAAAATGATCAGTTATTAGGCTCTATTTAGATATCTGGAGTAAGGAAAATTTGGGTACAAGTCCCTGTCCAATTGATAGGAAGACAAAGGTATGGGTTTGTCCCACAAAGAAAGAAGATGCCTTGATTATCAAGGCAGAAATTATTGTCAACAGAAAAGAGGAAACTTAGTAGGTTATTTTCAGTTCCCCATATAGAGAGGGTTTATCATTTGAATCTACCCAAAATGTAGAATTGGGTTGTATAAAGTTTAGTGGGATCTTATGGCAGGAGGCTGATGTACCTTGGTCATGGTATTGCCAAGGAAAATTGTGTAGCAGATTTGGGGCCTACTGAGGCAAAACTAAGGAGTAGAAGCAGATGGGAGGCTATGGTAAGGCTGGGGGTGCCTCCAAAATGGAATGGATTCTTAAAGATGGATGTTTCTTGCTGGGTGAGTACAAAATTAGCCTGATCAGTAGAAGGTTTGATGTATATTATGTAACTGCAAAGATGTGGAGCCAAGTGTGCAATAGAGTTACCTCTATACTGATTACTAGAGATACAAAGAGATGCCTGGGATAATAATGATGTCTTGAAGTAATAGGACCCATAATTAGAACGTTGGGGGAAGTATGGGGATCTATTTATTGTAAGAAGAATTGAAGGAGTTGGACTGTTTTTCCAGCAAAAGTATTTTGAGTCATATCAGTAATTTTGAAATTATGGAGGCTATTTAGATATAACAGCTGGAAAGCATCGCTTCCCTATATTTTGGGATGATAAGATATACTGTGGTGGCCCAAATAAGTGGAGGAACAGGAGCTCCCAAATAGCCCTCTGGGGAGTGATAGGCAAAGTCAGAAATCCTGGGCTAGGGCAGGGTTTGTAGAATTTACAATTTGATGAGTAGTGCTAAGAGTATGGATTAGGTGTTGCAAACTGGTATCCTTAGGGAGACCGAAGCCTGGGAAACAGTGACAGGAGAGGGGTAGGATGGTGAGAATTATTAAGTACATTGTTTAAAACAGGAGTGTGGAAAGATGGGAATTAGGCTCACAACATTTATCAGGGTGGACAGTTAAGATTGTGCAAAAGGAGACAAATCAGGGCACAAAAAATAACAAGAGTGGCAATAGCAGTGTAGACCAGGCACCACAAACACAGCTTTGAGTACCCCAGTCAATTATTTTTCTCTTATCTGCGTTAAGTGGAGAGAAGTTGGGGAGGTTACCTTGGACTTCCAGAGTTTTGTTTCCTCAGCAACCACCTTAATTCTGGTGTGGGTATTCTCGGTCCATATGGTGTTATAAATCACTGTGTAGGGTCTGGTCCATGGACTTAACCTTTTAGGAGTCTGTTGAATGAGAACCTATTGTCCCAATAGGCAGTCTTTAGGCCTTAATTGGTGGGAAGTCAGAGACTGCAGGATCTGGTCTGCTGCTTCTCTTATAATGGTTCTGGCAGAATTCAGGACATACATGTAATCTCCAAAAGAATCCTGTTTGGGAGGGAGTCACCCTAGTAGGAATGTCCTATCATACATAAGTTCAAAAGGGCTATATAAGGTGGGAGCCTTGGGGGAGGCTCACATCCTTATCAGAGCAAGGGGGGGAAGAATAACCCATGTCTGTTTTATTGCTAGGATCAATTTTATAAGACATCTCTTTAAAATGAAGTTGGTCTTTACCTTACCGGTAAAGATTGAGATTGGTAAGGAATATGTTGGTACCAAGATACTCCTAAAGCAGTGGCTACTGGTTGAGTTATTTTACTTAAAAAATCAAGCCCATTATCTGACTGGAGGGCAGTGGGGAGGCCACATCAGGGGATGATGTGATTAGGGAGATGGCCATTCACTATTTCTGTTCCTTCTGAACTTGTGTGGAACACCTCAACCCATCCTGAAAGAAGTGTCTACAAAAATCAAAAGTATTTGGTCCTTTTTGGGGCATATGTGCCCCAAAAGTATTTGGGGGCATATGTGTGAAATCAGCCTGCCAATCCTGACTGGGGTATGTCCCCTTGCTTGATGAGTTGGGAATGGAGGCAGATGAAGTGCCCCCTGAGGAGACACAGAGTAAGAAGTCTTACAGATTCTGGTTGTTTGTTCTATGTGTTCACAGAGACTGGGACAGGAGGTAACATGTTGGAGTAGGCATACTAAGGGCCTGTGGCCCTCATGAAAGGATTGATGTAGGGCTGTAAAGATAGCTTTGGCGGAGCCTGGGGGAGAAGGCATTTCCCATTTTCCAGAAACCAATCTGTTTGTTGCTTACACGCTTTAGCCAGATATAAGAGTTCTTCCTTTGAATAAAAAAGAGTAAAAGGAGCTACAGAGAAAAACATACCAGAAACTACGGAACGGGGAGACTGTTTAGCTGTTGCATCAGTGAAAGCATTGCCCTGAGCAATAGAGTCCTTTTGTGTTTGGTGTCCCTTGCAATGAGTTATGGTTGGTTGCCTTAAGGGGCAATGGGGCTGCTGTTAGGAGTTCCTGTATAAGTTTAGCATTAATGATGGGACTCTCTTGAGTGGATAGGAATCCCCTCCCAACCCAGATGGTGGCATGAGAGTGAATTATATGAAAAGCATATTTTGAGTCAGTGTATATGTTAATATGTTTGCCCTTTAATAGTGTTAGGGCCTGTATTAAAGCAACTAATTTAGCCTTTTTTGAGGTGGGCCTGTGGGTAAGGGGCCCGCCACAACAACATGGGGATTGGAGATAATAGCATATCCAGCATAGGAGACATTTTGGTATTTGAAAACACTACCATCGATATAGCGATATAGCAAGTGTCATCTGCCTTGGATAATGGGTATCTGGGATATGAGGAAAAGGAGACAGAGTTCTACAAGTTCTGAGCAGCAGTGGGGAGTTGCTGGCCCTGGCAAAGGAAGAAGAGTTATGGTCACTTGAGTGCAACAGGATCTGAGTCAATTATTTTTCTTTTTTCTTTTTCTTTTTCTTTTTCGTTTTTCCTTTTTTTTTTTTTTTGCAGTACTGAGGGTTGAACCCAGGGTCTCCTGCTTGCATGTTTTGCAAGTGCTGGACCACTGAGCTGCACCCTCAGCCCATTTTTTTTACCTTTTGAGACAGGGTCTCACTAAATTACGCAGACTGCCTCTGGTCTCCAATTTGAGATTCTCCTGCCTCCGCCTCCTGGGCTGCTGGGATTACAGGTGTGTGCCACCGCGCCCGGCAATTTTTTTTCTTTTTCAAACCAAGTAATATATGATCATTTCTTCGTTAAATCCTACTTTATGCTGTCCATTTTCGCTCAAGTTAAAAACTACTAAGATTGCTCAAAATGGCCATCCATTTCAGGTTGTGTTTCTGCCATATGTAAAGAAAAATATTAAGTGTGTTGTATATTTGATGTTTTCTCAGAGTTAGGCCACAGACAATCATTCTGCTACCAAAAAGATTAAAACAACAACAAATACTCTGTCTCTCATACTCATGACAAGGTAGAATAATTCCTAGAGGAGGCAAATTTTGCAGGCATTGATCTACAAAGGAAGCAGTTCTTTATAAGAACAGAATGTGAGGTGAAACATAATAGCTCCTTCCTCCTAAATCAGGTCTGCTTACTTGGATACTTATCAGTCTGTCTGGCTAAGCAGCCTGCATCCGTGTCCTATTATTATTACTGATGATAATCACTTTCCATAACGCACAGGTCAGGACCAGGAGAGAATGCCAGCTCCAATCTGCAAGGCATTCCCTTTTGTGAGCCCTTAATGAGTGCTCAAGAAAAGAAAGCAGAGCAAAGAAAGAGGAACTTAATTTGCATTTGGAGAATGAGAAAGTGGATAGAGAATACAAGAGAATTCACTTACATGAGAAAGGAAATTAAAATATGCACCCAAACTTATATGCTGAAACATTTCTTTCCTGTTCTTCCTGACTGGAGAGAGCATCAGAGAGTGAGTGATAAACCAGGCTGTGGGGTGAAGGTGTTGCTTGCGCATAGATTGCATTTGCCTTTTTATTTTCTTCCTAATGTAAGTGCAGTAACACAGCTCCTTAGAGCGCACGAGGAGGGAAAAGGGGAGACTCTTCTGAATCAGTGACATCTGTGAGATTGTTGGTATTGATTTTTCCTCATGACCGACACAATTTAAGTGACTCGACAGGAATTTTCTTCTTTATGGCAATCGACTTCTGATTGCCTGGACATCTCTGTCGCTGGCAGGAGAGACAGGGTACTTACAAAGGGCAGCTCAGAATGTCTCCAGTTTTCTAATAGGCTTACCCCACTAAGGCCTCACACTGACTCCATGAAGGGCCAGGTAACCAAAAGTATGGCAAAGGAGATGCACCCAACTGCCATGGACTCTAGCTCCAACCCCCTTATCAGTGGATCCTCACTCCAGTCATTTTAGCAATGCTGATAATCCTGATATGTCTATACCAGTTCATCATCATCATTATCATCACTATCGTTATCATCACCATCATCCTGCATAGTCTCAAAGATATACTGATGGAAAGTGAAAGTATTTTCAGTCTCTGTAGGTCACTAAACATGAGAATGACTGATGAATCTTGCTTCATTTTATCCATTTTCAGCCAAATTTAGAACTACCATGTTTAATAAATAAACATGTAAATAGCTGATTCAAATATCTGGGTGTTATGCAAAGTAGACTTTATACACAGATTTCTGGGTAAGGGACTACTTAGGAGATTGATTTCCCTGACACTTCTTGGTAAGAATAAAAAAGCAAGGGTTGAATCATCAGAAACATTAGAGATTCTCTTTGCTTTCCCTTTTTGGACAAGACAATGAAGACATTTACTTTTAATGTCTACCATACTTCCAAGAGAACCTGAGGCATCCCAGAAAGAAACAAACAAAACAGGAATGTTAAAAGGTAGGTGAACACATAACTCAGAAGTCTGGATGAAGTTCAGAAGGAATTGTACTAGAACACAGTTTAAAGCAATTGAACACCAAACTTGATTCTGACTGAAAATCAATAGTAATATGGTAGTTAGAAGGATAAAAATAATGGCTTCCATGACTTTGTAACAAGGTGCTTACATGTGTTACTTCTAGTCTTTGTGACAGCTTCACTAACAACAGCAATAACAAACCCAGAAGCTCAGAAAAGAAATAATTTGACAAGACTTCCAGACACACGAGGTGATGGAGCCAGGGTTCTGGTTCAGAACTCTCTGAGTTCAAAGTTCATATTCGATGGAATGAATATATCTTGCAGGACACATTCCTGGGCTGCAGGGCTAGTTACTGAGGTATAGATGCCTGGCAGCCTTAGTAAAGGCCCAGTATTGTAAAGAATTATCTAGTTCTGCAGCTGTTCATCAGTAGATTGCCTTAGAATGTTGATTGTGCATGTGTGATAGGAGGATTTCTGGAATCCATGTTGCTTCACTTTCTGCAAAGGAGTTTGGATTTGTAGATCCATTGTAGGGACTGTTAAAACAGAGCCACCTGCAAGATAGTCTGTGTTTTACCGACTCTATTTAAAAAAAGGCTCTGTTGCTCTATGCTAAGACGGGAGGAAACACTGCTAGCTTGACTCTGGCACAAAGGTCTGAACACTAGGAAGCTGATCCTGGCCCTGGCTACCTGATGCCACCATCCAGATGGCACCACAGACTCAAGCTCTGCATGCCAGAAACTAGGATTATGGTTAACTAGGTGTCTGGGGCTCTTAGCGGTAACATTTTTTTTGGATAAAAATATACATAAATGGTAAGTATATTTGTAGCTATAAGAGTCTCTGCTCTGTAATAACCATGTTGATGTTCTCATAAAAAGATATGGGGCAAGAGCAAAGTGACAGAAAGGCTGATTAGCATTTTATGACAGAATTAAGCTGCATGACAGATAACTCACTGGTTTTATAGCCCAGCAAATTCGACTTTCAAATGCCGGAGGTGCAGAGATGTTTTTGTTCATTTATTTGTTTTTTATATTTAACCATGAAGGTGTCCAGAGAAATTTGTAGAAAATGGGATATAATTGTAATAGTAAATGTTATGATCAGTACTAATATTTATTAATACTATAATCTATTTACTCTAAACTCTCTGTAAAACTCTTTTTTTTAACTATTGGATTTTCAAGCATATGTTTGTTTAGAAGTAGAGGAAGTTCAGACCACTACTCATCAATGTCCTACTTGTGGGATGGATTTTACAATTCAGTTCGGCTATTAGTTCTGGACAACTTCAGGGAAACTCATTGAGGCTATTAATTCTGAGAGGTTTTAAGGGGAAATGACTCCCATTTTCCTCAAGGTACCAGATTCTTGATTAAGAACTCCTTCTCCATTTGCAGTTTGTTGTAGGTAAAGAATGGGAACAGGTGGAAAGAGGCAGGGGAGACACGTTGCTTAGTTCAGCAAAGGATTATAGTTGCTGAGAAATGACACAACAGCTGGTTTTCTCATCTAAAGATGTAGGAATCACCCCAGGTTTCCTTAATTACTGGTGATAGATGAAGGAAGAGTATAATATTAATGTATCAAAAATAGCAATTTTAAAAAAGAGTGAAAAAGCACTGCTTATGATTTTACTCTCCTCATGAACACAGGTAATACGTTACATTGTATATTTAAATACAAAGGGTGCAAAAATTCACCTTTGTAATCAACCAATACATTAGCCCACTATTGGGAGCCCACCCTGTGTCTAGCACCATACCAGGCAGCTAGAGATGCAAGAAGATAATCTCGTCCCTGACCTCCAAGAATTCAGTCCATTTGGAGAGCCAATATGATTGAATGGGACAATTAATAAGCAATGCAGGATCATATAATAAAGCACTATAGGATATAGAAAAAATGATATAGTCACTATGGTATGTCTCGATTGTATCTGTAATTTAGATAGATAACATTTTGTGCATTCCAACTGCTGACAACTGGATTGAAGGTCAGGAGATGTCAGTCTGGCTACCGCTTTGAATAAGCCATTTAACACATATTTTTTTCCAGATAAAAATAAAGAAGATAGGACTATCTGGCCTCCCAAAGAGGCTTCCTGTTCAGGGATTTTAAGTGCTGAAACTCTGACTTCTATCAGCGAGAGGATTTTAATTATTTCATAAAGCCTTGGAAGTGTAGACACTTGGAATGTACTTATCTGAGAGAATAGTGTTTGTTAATCTGTCCTGATTTTGTCCTGGACTGTCCCAAGGTGTTGCAGAGCCTGACCTGGATAAGGATGGGGCTGGAATGACTCTTGGCTGCAAAGTGTGCAATGAAAATACATCTGAGGGCACCATCCCAGGGGAATGTTGGAAGGAAGAGTCTGGGAGTCTGGTCACCTCACGTATCAGTTTGCAGGGATTGGGCAGAGGTAGAAACTAAATGAGGGACAAATGGGCAGAAATCAGAGATAGAGGAAGTGAGCAAAAGATCAGAAGCCAAATCTGAAGAGATAATCTGAGCCCACGAAAATAACCACAGGATAAGAAGGAAAATTTTAAAGGGCAGATGGCTGAGACTGTTCCTAAACTGACAATGTGGCAACCATCTTCATATGCAGGATGGCTTGGGCTTTTTCTTGCAAGGTAGAGTTTGTGCATTCAATGTTCACTTGCCTTATCCTCTCCATGAGCAAAGGCAGGCCTTTGAAATGGTGGTTGGCTAGGGCTGTGGAGTATGGTTTGTAGTTTAGGTATGCAGGTTTCTCACCTCCTTGCTTCAGGTGTGTTTCTTACTTAATCCACTCTTGTTCCTGTTACTAGCATAGTGATTTTTCTATAATATATGGTCTCTCATGGGCTGGGATTTAGCTCAGTTGGTAGAGTGCTGCTCTGCAGTCTCTGAGGACCTGAGTTCAATTCCCAACACCACAGAAATGGGAGAAGGACGTGGCAACCCACTCCCGAAGCAATCCTGAAACAATCAGCCATTGAAAACCCTATAAGGGTCTCTAGGAGTTGGATGCGACTCGACGGCACCTAACAACAACATATGGTCTCTGACCTTGTGACTACTCTATTGTGGGAACTCCAATAGTTAACTTTGTCAAAATTAAAAATTTTAAGATCTTCTACAGTATAGCTTCAAGTTACTTTTTCAACTGTCTCAGCCACTTGTATCATCATTCTGCATTCTAGCTGTATATATATGTGTATATATATATATATATATATATGTATATATGTGTATATATACATAGTATATATATATAGTATATATATATTTCTATCTTCCATATATATATATATATATATATATATATATATATATCCTGAAACAATCAGGAAGATTGTTTCTTCCTGATTGGAAGATAGGACTAACTGCCCTCCCAAAGAGCCTTCCTATTCAGGAATTTTATGTGTTTAAACTCTGACTATTAGTTGGAGGATTTTAATTATTTAATAAAGCCTTGGAGGTGGAGACATTTGGAATGTACTTATCTGAGGGAATAGTGTTTATTAATCTGTCCTGATTTTGTCATGGGCTGTCTCAAGGGGTTGAAGAGCCTTTCTCACTTCTGTGTCTTCATTCATGATGATTTTCTTTTCTAGAATACTTTTCTCCCTGACAAAATCTCACCTAGATCCAAGGCAATCTCAGTTTTCTACTGGAAACCTCTTCAGAGCCCTCCCATCAGATATAATCTTTTTGTGTTTTGAATTTCTGAAGCCATTCCCCTTGGTTGGATTTATTATTTCTGCTTTATATTGACTAGAGTTTAGCTCAGTTGGTAGAGTGCTTGCTCTGCACTGAGGCCCTGGGTTTGATCCCCAGCACTGCAAAAATGGGAGAAGGATGTGGCAGCCCACTCCCAGAAAAACAATCCTAAAACAATCAGCCATAGAAAATCCTATGAATAGCAGA
>VMDO01016061.1:19390-49162 GCA_007922755.1 Pedetes capensis | reverse complement strand
TTACATGAAGCCTGTTTACTAATGGAAAGAGAGAATAAAGAAAATAACTAAGTAAATTATATAGCATACTACATGCTGATAAGTTCAGGGGGAAAATATTTATCTAACTTTTTATGTTATTTACTTTTACTTTTAAATATGGACTCATACAAATTTGCATAATAGTAGGCAGACCTCTGTCTCCTGTCCCCATCACCAAAGTTTCCTAGTGGTGTCATCTGGTGTCATAATAGTGCATTATCAGAACCAGAAAATAACTGACACAATAAAGTAAAACAGAGTTCTTACACAGATTTTATCAGATTTTGCATAGAGCCATTACAGACTCAACTGCACCTAACAACAACAAAAACAACAACAACAACAATTTGCTGGTATCATTTTGAGTATGATATTATGGCATTTTATCAAATATGTCCCCCACCTGGCCACCACTGCAATCAAAACACAGAACTATTATGTCCTCACACAGGAAATATCTTAAGCTCCTTCCTCACAGTCATAACCTCTCCCCTTCTCTGATCTCTGGCAACCACTGCTTTCCATCTCAGTAATTTTGTTATTTCAATAATGATGTGAAAATGTAGAGTATATACCCTTTTAGAATGGCATCTTTTTTTAATGTTCAGCATAATATCCTTATGATTAGGACTTCAAACCTGCCAAAACTGTGTTCAGGTTCTGGTGTGGGTTCAATATGCTAAAATTTAGAATTTAAAATTGTTATCCTGTTAGTGGATAGAAAAGTTTAAAAAATAATTTTTAAATAGCTAGTGATACAAAAAAGTTAAAAGCTACATTTGAAACTAATTTTTAACTAGGTTTGAGTCAAGGTTCAGAAAAAAAAATTAAATGCTTGAACTGGAATTGGTTCAGAGTTCAGGTTTGGGTTCAGTTTGAAGCCTTGGTATCTACACATAGGATATAAACCCAAACCCTCTAAAGTTTAACATACTGAACTTGCACCTGAACCTGAACTCAAGTTTTTACAGAATTGAAGCCCTGTTTAAGATCCATCCAAATTGTTTTGTGTATCAGTAGTTTGTTTAGGTGCCGTTGAGTCGGTATCCAACTCATAGCAACCCTCATAGGGTTTTCAATGGCAGACTATTTTGGGATTGCCTTGGGAGTGGATTGCCAGGTCCTTCTCCCATTTTTGGGGTGCTGGGAATCGAACTCGGGACCTCAGAGACTGCAGCACAGCGCTCTACCCACTGAGCTAAATCCCAGCCCCATCAGTAGTTTGCTCCTTTTTATTGCTGAATAGTATGCAGAGAACAATAATAACAATAACAGTATACAGAGAAAATAAAGCGGGAAAGAAAATGCCATTAAGAAGGGAACATTTTTCAGAGAGCTACTTTGCAAAGGTGTTCCAGAGGAAATGGAACCAAGTCATAGATCTAAGGAGGTGAGAAAATATTCTTGAGCATAATTGGGTGAGAGAGTCCTAGGTGGTGAAACTCTTGGTTGGTAAAATTTAGAGTAGGAAGGAAGCCCAGTGTGGATTGAGCAATGAGAGAGAAAATGCAAGCATTAGGAGATGGCATTATGGTTACTCAGTGGGATGGGCCGCTCTTATAAGGCCCTGAGGACTCTCCATGATCAGCATAACTGCAGCAACTGTATAACTATAGTGTGTATGCAATGAGAGTGACCCAACATTCTCCATGAAGTTGCTTTCAAAAACTGAGATAATTGAAAGGATTTTTCTTCCCTAGGATTGTAGGAAAACAATGCTGCTTTATGATAGCAAAGTATTTCAACTGGAATTTTATCTTAAAGAAAGGTTAACTGAACTTTATACCCAATTTGTGAAATGTTTGTGCTGATTTTATCACTTCTTTAAGTAATTTAGGCATGAGGTGGGAAGTACACATATGCTATTACATTTTGCCATCCATGATACACTACTCCTGACAGATTTCAGTCTGGGGTACGTAGGACATAGAAATTACTGAAAGAACAAAAATGCCACCTCCATTCAGAGAACACTGCATCAAGGTGGGGTCTTCAGCACAGGAGAAAATATCATAGAAGATAGCAGTGTAGAAATGAAACCTTACCAGATGATATCTCTGGTTCTTTGAGGTCATGTCAGATGGCACACAGTAAGTGGGCTGTCAGAAAATTCCAGAACATTTGGGAAATTATGTGACCTAAGCCAAGTCTCAGTCTTTTACTCTGTCAAAGAATAAAAATGGTTTACGTCCTTTTGACAGATATCAAAAGCATTTTAGGAAATGAGCAAAGCTCAGGAAGTCAAAGTTGCTGATGTTAATGGAAAGATGGGATTTAGCTGGTCCTGGAGGCTGGGCATGCTGATCTGATTTTTATAAACATGCCAATAACATTATACTCTCAGGCAAAAACAGCCAAATGTATAGAAATTCATTCATTTTAGCAAATACAAAAATATCTTTGCCATGAAAATCTGATTTCTTTAATTATGTACTATGTAATTCAAGCATACCCTGTGGTATGTCACATGTTCTGGTCCCATCATTGTATGTATGCTCACTGCAAGTACATACTGTGCTTTTTGTCTTTCTCTTATTTTCCCTGAGCACATAGTTGGTGTAGATCAGTGGGCACTTAATTCTGAGCTGTGAACAGAGTTCCCTTCTCTGAATTCAAAGAACTCAAGTTTTTACTCTCAGGTGCATGTGGGAATGCAGTGCTTCCCTAAATAAATCCAGACAATACTTCCAATGAGCATATATATCTGATTAATATTCACTCTACTTAGAACAAAGAATTAAGAGATGAAATCTAACTGCTAAGGATCCATAGGGGAAAACAGTCATTGTGCTGATTTCAATGCCGTGGTGCAAGTTGTATTAATATTAAATGGATTTTTATTTAACTGTTGAACCTTCAAAGGGAGCAAAATATGACATGCATAAAAACGTAGAAGCCTTTCCCCGCCTGGTACAAGGAGGAATAAAATAATACCCTGAAGACACACTAACTAGCTCTCATGATTGTCATCTTCCTCAAAGTGCGAGATAGTGAGCACTGAGAGATAAATTAAAATGTGCTTTTAAACTCTCCATATAATATTGTATCACAAAGTAACAATATGTAAAAAACCTTATGATATTCATTTGTAGAATATTAAGTAACATTTGTTGTTGTTGTTAGTTGCCATTCAGTAAAGTCTGACTCAGAGCGACTCTGTCAGCTAAAAACATTTTCTGACACTGTGCCATGCCCAGCATTATGTCAGTGCTTCTCTGCTCTTCATAGGGTTTTAAATGGCAGATTGTTTGGGGATTGTTTTGGGAGTGGGCTGCAAGGTCCTTCTCCCATTTTTTTTCCAGTGCTGGGAGCCTCAGAGTTTGCAGAGTCATTAATGCAATCAAATTTCTAGAATTCCGTGTTTGTTTTTGTTGCTACTGTTTTACTTTCTTGTTTTCTCATTTAAATGTCCTGTGCTACCTGGTTCCTTGGTGTCTGTGATGCAGAAGAAATTATTACAGTTTCTCAGTTTCTGTGAAGTCCTCTCAGGATGAGATCAGGTTTTCCATTGACTTCCTATGAATTCCTAAGCACTCACATTTTTTTTTTAATTGATATCATCTGGAAGTTTACTCTCAATAGAAGGCATGAGAAATAAAAGGAAATTTGGTCAAGGTTTTCTGCTTCTTGTATGAGATTATTTTTATGTGTCCCCGAATTCATTCTGGTATAAATGGAGGTGCATGTCCAAAGTCCACTTATTTAATCCTTTTCTCCCATCAAGAGTAAAACCCTGGGTATAGGCTTCCTATGTAGCTCAGGTTAAATCA
The DNA here is from genome assembly GCA_007922755.1 of Pedetes capensis. Taxonomy (NCBI): domain Eukaryota; kingdom Metazoa; phylum Chordata; class Mammalia; order Rodentia; family Pedetidae; genus Pedetes; species Pedetes capensis. Next base: position 45,371 of record VMDO01016061.1, on the reverse strand, counting down.
CATTCATTCACTCACATTTAGGCAGATATTCTCTCACAAGGCTGTCCTTAAGAGAAACAGAACACATGACATTGATGCATATCCTGCTGAGAACATGAAACCCCACAAGGAAAACAGTTTGGGGATGTTTCCTTGAGCTTTGTCTTGAATTCTTTGGTTGATTAATAGAGAAAGGAGACTGATTATCCACTGTAGTTTCTCTTGACTGTTGCCTAAGATTTCTTTCTTCCAGGTAGAAGAAGGTGCTCTGGGAGAGTTACCAAGAACTGGCAGCATTGTTTATATGAGAGGGGATTGTCAGGTACCAGATTTATTGCTGAGGAATTTCAGGCCCTAAAAATCAAATGACAAAAGGCTAGGCAGTGCAGAGTTTGACCTACATAACAGCTTTCAAATTTTCCATTAAACTACTTTTTACCACACTATTCTGTAACACATCTAGTTCAGTGGGAAAGTTTTATTTCCTCTAAAGTAGGGGAAAAAAACTATCTTGATCCTTTTCACATACAATTTCCTTGCACTTTTCATACATCTACTCATTAATTTTTACATAATAAATACCAAGAGATGTGCTGGGCTCAAGGAATAAAAATAGTTATGTATAATTCCTGCCTTTTCTTTGAAGAATTCACAATATACTGTTGAAAATTGATGTAAATAGAAGAATTATAGTGCATTGGACAAAGGAGCTAGGGAAAACCTTAAAATTCCAAGAAAAAACATCCAAACTGTTATGAAGACAGAGTAGGAGTTTTCCAGAGGTTAAAAATGAAAGGTGGGAAGATGCTTTTACGCATATATAGGTAAAGAACAGACATGAAAGATCCTCGCATTGGTACAGAACAGTGAGAGATTTAATGTGGTAGGAACATTGGGAAATGAAACATTCAAAAGAATCAGAAGGGATTTATTTGATATATTTGGCAATTCTTTTCTATTTCTGAAGTTAGCTGTGATGAAATTAAATTACAGATCTCAATATTCTTTTTATTTATTTATTTTTTCCAGTACTAGGAGTTGAACACAGTGCTTCGCTCTTGCAAGCTTTGCAAGTGCTGTACCACTGAGCTTCACCCCTAGCCCATTTTTTATATTTCTGGGACAGGGTGTTGCTAAATTACACAGATTGCCTCTGGTCTTGAACTTGTGATCCTGCTGCCTCTGCCTTCCAAGTTGCTGGGATCACAGGCCTGTGCCACCGCACCCGGCTGATCTCAATGTTCTTAATGCAAACTGTAAAGGAGGTTTTACATCAGGTAAAAATTGCCTATTTAGTATTCAAAAATGTGTCTTTCTCTTGAGTACCTGCTGTCCTCTTGAGCTTTACAAGATTGCAGGAAGCTCTGAGGTCTTCTTTCTATCCTTTGACCTAGGACTACCAGTAAACATGAGATTCTTGGTACATTTCTTCTTATGTCCTCTTGGTTGGCACTCAGGGGCTGTCTAGTCCATTCTTGACATTGCTTATTCTTACTTTACTATTTTTTTTACCTTGTTTTGGAAGAAGAAACAAAATGGCAAGAGGATGTTATGAACAACCTCTAGATTTAGTGATGACTTTATTAGACTTAGTGTCTGAGTTTGCATTGGGGTTTCATTACATCCTTTTTGGTTTTCCACTTCTGCAACACAATAATAATGATAAAGTCTTTTCACTTACTTCCCAATTGATCACAAAAATATCTGTCAAAGATAAAATAGAACATGATCAGCTATTTCCAGTCATGTGAACTTTTTAGTTAATAGTGAAATACCCAAATTGGTTATCAAGCTGTGTTTGTTAGCAAAAATTTTCATCATTGAGACAAAATACCTCACAGAAAGAACTTATGGGAGGAAAGATATGTTTTCATCATGATTTCAGAGGTCTCAGTCCATCATGGCAGGGAGAGTGTGGCGGACATGGCTCATATCATGGAGACCAGGAGGAAGAGGGAGAGGAAGGGATCAGGGACCAGGGATAAACATCAAAGTTATACCTCAGTAACTTATTTCCTCCACCTACACTCTATCTCCTAAAGTTCCCACAACCTCCCAATATAACACCACCGGCAGGGGACCAAGTATTCAATACATAAGCCTGTGAGGGAACATTTCATATTCAAAACATCACAATCTATTTAAAACCAATATTAAGTTTGTACATTAATGTTGATATGTATTTTTCCTTATGCATACTGAAGTTGTATTTGTCAAATGTCTGCAGTCTGGATAAACAAAAACTTATAGTGAATCTATGAATTCCCTTGCAATGGGCAACAAAACAGATTTCTTTGCTTTCCCATTCATTTTGGCTTGTCTACAGTATATCTACTATTTTTTCTCAATATTCTTACTCATTTATTTTGCACCTTGATCATGGCAACTAAAAGGATTATCTGCTCTTATTGTTGTTGCTGTTGTTAGGTGCCATGCAGTGGAGGCTGACTCATAGTGGCCCTACATACAGCAGAATGAAACATTCTCCAATTCTGTGCCAGGCACATGATCTTATTTATGTTTAAGCCCATTGTTGTAGGCACTGTGTCAATCCATCCAGTGGAGGGTTTTCCTTTCTTTCGTTGACCTGACACTCTCCCAAACATGATGTCCTTCTTCAGGCATTGGTCCTTCCTGACTACATGTCCAAAATATGTAAGACACAGTCTAGCCATCCTTGCTTTCAAGGAGCACTCTGGTTGCACTTCTAGGACAGATCTTTTGGGTTTTTTGGTGGTCCATGGTGTATTCAGTAATTGTCTCCAGCAATATAATTCAAAATGATCAATTCTTCTCCTGTCTCCCTTGTTCAGTGTCCAGTTTTCACAACCATATGACGTGACCAAAAATACCATGGCAAGAGTCAGATGCACCTTCATCTTCCATGTGATATCTTTACTTTTCAATGCTTTAAAAAGATCTTTTGCCACAGCTTTTTCCAAATCAATGCCTCTTTTGATTTCTTGACTGCTGCTTCCACAGGTGTTGATTGTAGAACCAAGTAAAGCAAAATCATAGACAACCTTATCTTTTCTCCATTTATTGTGAAGTTTCATACTGACCCAGTTGTAAGGATTTTTGTTTTATTGATGTTTAGTTGCAATCCATACTGAAGGCTATGTTTCTTGATCTTCATCAGTTAATGTTTCAAATCCTCTTCACTTTCAGCAAGCAGAGTTGTGTCATCTGCTCTCATTAATTGAGTTAGATAATCATGGTCATTTTGTAGTATGGGTGTAGGGGGCAGGATAAAAAAGACCCTGATAATTGAACCACTTAATCAATGATATCAACTGCATCTACCTTCTTTCTTTGCAGATAATGAAAGGCATGAGGAATGTTATTTGAGGAATTAAAGGTCTAAATCCTTGGAAAGGCCATCACAGTCAGGTGATATAGTGGGTGGCATAAAAGGGTCAGATACCTTGGGAAATCAGACATTTTCTCCTTTTCATTATTGTATAGATACAAGTCTTTAAGGCTCCTCTCATTCTTTGCATAATTGCAGCTACATCACATATAAAATGCAATTTAATTCAAACAGTAATGATTGGCCACCTGCTTACAGAACTAACATTTGATGAACCTAATAAGTGACTATTAAATCCTTAGAAGCTATTGCCCTGGCCTTTGAGAAGTTTATAACTTGATATTCTTTCTTTGACTTAGTTTTTGGTCTGCCTACTATCCCTTATCCTTGACACCAAATGTCATCCTGTATACATTTCCATCTCTGTGTTTCCGTACAGAAAAATTCTAAGCAAGACATGAAGGATAACTTATAATAAAATTCCCAGTGAGGTCATCCTTCATCTTTTATCTTGTTAAATAATTGGAAAAGAGTATTTTAAAAGCTGTCTGGCTGTAACATATAAAGCTGTTTTAGAAGGATATTTTTGCAGAGTTATAGCATAGAAATCTTTTTTTATTAGAACTTCAAGATCTTTGAAAAAGTCTCTTTATACATGAGAATATTTAAGGCTTCCATGATACAGTAAAAGCTTATATTTAAAAGAAAACACAATACTTTATCTCATTTTGCTATCTCTAAATTCATTTCATAAGTCTATACCTGATATACTTTTCTTAAAATGGCTTATGAATGATTTTACTAGGGCAAAATATTAGGGGCCCTGTCAAATTTTAAATTTCTTTGCACATAAGAAAAGTACTCACCTACTAATCTTGAGTAAAATTGGCACCTCTACTTAAGTTAGAATAAAAGCTATTTCTTATATGTTTACTTGTTCAAATGCATTTAACTTAATAACCAAATTAGACATGAAAATAGTGCTAGAGCAAATATGTGATTTTAACTTTTTCACAATAAAACTTTGATTAGCTAGTACAAAACTAACAAGGAATATCAATTAACCAGAAGGAATGAAATTATAAGGTAACTCAAAAGTATTTGGAATTTAGAAAGCTATAATAGAAATTGTTGGGGGAAATATGCTGAAGGTTATAAGCAAGTATCTCATCTAATTCCTTTGTTTTTATGGCTTTATAATCACAATTTGGGTATTTAAATCTCTTGGGATCATTAAAGTAAATTTCCTTCTGTGTATTGGATTCTTCTTACAAATTAGGGAATTGGAATAAAGTTATAGTCATTACCATCAACAAAAACAGAAAGTCTTTGATGATCCCTTAAGTAACATGAGATCAGCAGAAACTTTTTATCTGGGAATTAGGCTGAAAACACATACATACTTGATTGTCTCAAAAAGGAGTTAATGAAGTAGGCAGTTTAGGAGACAAAAGTAAAGAGGGAAAGATTCATTATGCACAACGATATTTTTCAAACTTCAATGCAGAAAAATCAGTGATGCAGTGAAGCACTGTGTATAGAGACTTTAGCTACCTCATCAGTAGATTTCAAGATCCTTTTTATTCCAAGCATTAATACCTCTAAATAAGATGCATTTCCTTGCCTCTGTGAATTTACCATCTAATAATGAATGGTGGAGGGAGATCAGCAATTAGACACGTAAGGCAGCCATTGATGGACATCATAACAATGTTTAATGTGTCCACGATATAAACAATATGCATTTTGAACCAGCTTCTTTTTTTCAACGGTACTGGGGGTTGAACCCACGGCCTCATGCTTGCATGCTTTGCAAGTGCTTGACCACTGATCTGCACACCCAGCCACCCCCCCGCCTTTTTTTTTCTTTCACTTTTTTTGACTCAGTGTCTTGCTAAGTTATGCAGACTGCCTCTGGTCTCGAACTTGTGATCCTTCTGCCTCCGCCTCCCAAGCCTCCCATGCCCAGCTTGAACCAGCTTTATATTCATTTGAAAATAGCATTTGATCCCATCTCAGTTAGTATTGCTTAATTCTTTGGAAATGTGGCAATGATATCGTGTGACAGATTTAAAATATGAATATAATTATCCTCTTCATATTAATCAAATGCAGTATTGTCTTGACTTTCCTACTTTTGTTAAAGGTATCTATATCCACCACTACTGAAACTTAAAGTCTCAGTTACCTGTGCACTACCACCACTATCACTCACCCAGTGGTGGTTTGGTATCAAGAAGCCTGGCTAGTACTTCAATGTGTGCTATATATTTTCACTGCTTAGGTCCCCTCCTTAGTTGTGACTCTAGAAGTCGTGTCCCTCCCCTTGCACATACGTACTAGGAAAGTATAACGTTGTTGTTTGGATAAAGGGATTTCCCCAAATCCATAAATGATTCAGTGCCTCCTTTGAATAATGTACAAACTGGTCATCTTTACACCAAGGCCAAGGAAGGAAGCCCGAAGCTGCCTTTCTGACATTGTTATCCATGTCTGCACTACATGTTCCTTTTGTGTCCCCAAAGTGTGCAATTATCCTTTGTCCTTCTCAACACTGTCATTTTTTGTCATATTGACTGTTCTCATGCACAGATGTTGCTTCTTTGGCTGTCATCTCTTTCTATCCAACTTTTTCTACCATTCAATATTTGAACAAATATTATACCTTCCATGGATTCTGTCCTTATTCCTCACTTCAAGATGAACTTTTCTGCCACTGCAATGTTCTGCCACTTCTGTAATTCTTTGTAAGTATTGAGTTGTGGAAGTCAAAGCATTGATTTGAGACTTGATCCTGTCCATCTTCTCACCACCATATCAGTGACATCTTTCTTGTTCACATTTCACCTGAGCCTCCTAACTGGTCTCTGCATGAGTATGGCCTCCCACTTTCTCTCCAGTGCTCCCCATGATCTTAATCACACACACACATAATTGATCAGTCACTTGCCTTAGATGGAACAGTAGCCCCACATTTAGGATTAAATTCTAATCCTTTACAAGATAGCAAGAATTTGTGAGCTCTGGTTTATCTGTTTCTCTAGCAGTGCCTTTCTCCACTGTCCATGCTCTATGCACATTACAGAAGATGCATCTGAATATACCCAGTGCTTCTTTTCCACAGCTTCACACATACAATTTTTCCAAATGCAATTCTCTCCTTGTTCCCACATCACTCATTCCTGAACCAGTCACTATGAAAATGTGATTCCTCTGCTCAATCTGTAAAAACCTAGTTCATCTATGCACATTGGCTGGAATTAATACCACTAGAACAATTTGAACCATACAGAAAGGGAAGAAGACAATTTCCTAAAGCAAAGTCCAAATTCTCTGAGAAGAGAGAGGGCAGGAAAGACGAGAGAGAGAGAGAGAGAGAGAGAGAGAGAGAGAGAGAGAGGAAGAAGGAGAGAAAGAGAGAATAGAATAGATGCCAGTTAGGCAAAACTAAAACTGTACTATAGTCAGTAATTGCTCTTATATAATTATACAGCCTTTTCACATGGTTTTGATATACAGTGTCTTAGATTGTGAGATGTGAATAACAAATAAAGAAAACTCATTATATATTGCATGCATGTCAAATGACAAAGGGACTTCTGTCAAATTAGAAGTTTTCATTCTCATAACACCAATCCTTTTAACATCATTATTGTCACTGCATCTCTAAAGTATTTTTCAGAATTGACAACTATAGTGAAACATATATGTACAAAATGTTCTCAAAATCAGTTCATGAAAATATGAATAGCACACTATTGCAAAAGAATCTCTAGTGCACTTTATGACACAGAGATATCAGATTAATTTTATAACTAGTTTTTCATGCAGAAAATGACCCTCATATTTAGTTTTGCATGAAACAGTAGCCATCTACTTTGGCTTTGACCTATTTTCTTTCTTAACCTCAGTTGAAAAGAGAATCAACTTTAAAGCTTATTTAAAGGAATGAGAAAAAGCTAAATATAGGTCTGCAGCTGGTTCAGACTCTCTACTGAAAATCTCATGGCCTGGTATAATTTAAGATCTATTTATGTAATTGTTGTGAAGTAGGAAAAACAATCAAAGATAGCTGTGTGTTACATCATTTTAGATAGTGTGATATGTCAAAAAGACATTGTCTTAGTCTTCTTATTTAAAGAGTTTAACCAAAAAGTATTAGTCTGCCTACCCACAGATGTGTTTTGGTTGACCCTCACAGTGTTGGCCCAAAAATCGACTAAAACTTCAAGAGTCATCAACATTAAAAAATTGGGAAATTTTGTATAGAAACATACTACTTTTTCATTTTCTCTTTAAAAAATGAAAGATCTGGCAGTATAGCCATTCGGAGATGGCATTTTCTGATGATCCCCATTGATCTACCCTTAAGAGTAGAGGATTCCTCATTACTTGGTACTCAGCTTTTAACATTTTCTTGTTATTACACACTTAATTTGTTCATAGCACCCATCAAACTTTTGTGGGATTTCAGGCTGTAACAACTACTTGTCAGAATGTGAACTTCTAAAACTAAATATTTGGCCAATATTGAACAGTATGAAGAGTTCACTGTCCAATATTAATTTTCACATTAAGAACAAATCACTCAGTTGACTAACTCTGAGTTACAAACTGTATCAAGTAAAACTATTAGCAAAAAGTAAAAAAAAAAAGAGTAAAGGAAAACTTAAATGGGTTAAAAAATTTTAATTACTAATTTCACATGAGTAGATGTCCACAGTAGGCAGATAGTTATTTTGGTTTGGTACCTGTAGAATGGCATCTTCTAATGGCCTCTTCATTTTTCTCCTGCTTGTCTACTTGTTATTTTCAAGAATGCTGCAAAGTTCTAGATCCCCGAAATCTACTCCAAGCAGAGGGAAAGGGAATCAAAATGTAAATGACTCGATCAGTTATGTTTGTACATTTTTACCAAGGAAGCAAAATATTTCTGTGAAGTTCCGCCTTGGTGACAGTAATTAAAGCAAATCTCTGGCAAAGGGTAATGAGATTATGATTCATATACAACAATCATAACTTAACACCCGGGTAGAACACAGGGTTGTGCCCCTGAAATTAAGATATCTCCAAGTTTGTGTCATATAGTCTAGGAGGGACATGAAGACTGTTGTGTAGGCAATAGACAGTTTGTCACACAAGCCTTCTATGTCCCAATCAATTTAAAACAGCTTTTCTATAAATTTGATCTTGTACTTTAGGAAGGATCAGTCTAGGATAACTATTGCCTCACACAGATTTACCAATTCAATCAATACATTCTGATAGATGTGGCTGCTAAGCTGTTCATTGTATATGTTTCACTCTTTTCACATTTACCTTGGATTACAGTTGACCTTGGCAAGTGATAAATATGTCAAAGGAGATTGACAATATTTCTCCAGTAGTACTGTTTTATGGCATGATAAAATCAGGAAAATATATTTAAAATATTTTTATCAAATTAAAGAAAACCATGCAATATCTATATTAAATATTAATGAAAAATCGTATCAGTTCATAAAATGTAAGGTCATAGTTTAGCATGGAATGATGTTAAAGAGTGAATTAACTGCAGCGACAAAGCAGAGAAAACCAAAATCTCTCTATGACTGTTATCTCTTTAAAATATTATTCCTCCTTTCATTTCAGGCAAGGAGAGATCACACGATTTATGCAAAAATTTACTTACACTTTAAATTTCTAGATTTTAAGGTCTTAAGTTTGAAACTATGTTTATACAGCCATGATGATTTAAATGAACATAGAAAAGTAGAGAACTCAGATCAAACCTTCATGTAGTTGTCATTGCCTGGCCTTGGAAATGAATGAGTTGAAAGGGAATTCACTATGCCAAAAGCAATTCAGATAATTTAATGTGAACATTTCAATATATACTGTTGCATTATTCATATACTATCCATATATTATTTTATATGCAAGACTATTATCATTTGACTTTCAAAGTATATCCTGTACATATCTTAGGTCTGATATTCTTAGTATAAATTATGAAATTACACCATCACATTTCCATGAATCTTTATATTCAAATGTAGATTGTATCTTTCCTCATAGTTCTTCTTCTTCTAAACAGTATTAAGCCAACATGTGTTACATTTGTGACTGGGTATTGTCACTATTTTCAGTATTAATAATTAGGTTAACTTACATTAATAAAATTTTTCAAAATTATTCCTTTAATCTTTTCTCAAGAAAGGCACAAATTTTTTCATGTAAATATTGAGTGAATAAATGTAATAGTATATGAAATTTGAATAAAATACTCTATTGAGTATAATGCATTTCCATACACTTCCTTTTGAGAGAGTAGAGGATCCTAATTGGCTTAGGACATGGATTAAATGCCCTAGTGAATAAACTGATGGAACAAATGGTGCATTTCACTTTATCTGTACTTTGAGCTTTACAGCAAAATAATTCTGATTATTTTTTATAGACTACCCCACACACATATGATTTAGATTCATGACTCTGCTAGAAGACACTCTTATAGATACAATTTTGGAACCCCAAATTATGCTGAAGTGTGCTTTACCTTAGATGATTTTTATTATGTTATTCAAACAACTTCCTAAAAAAGCCATTCAACTGAACTATTTCATGTTCCAGGTAAAGTGTGTACTGTAGATGACCAGATACAGATTAGCTGCTGAGGGTTCTCTTTCTCTCTCTCTCTCTCTCTCTCTCTCTCTCTCTCTCTCCCTTTCTCTCTCTCTCATACACACACAAACACACACACAAACACACACAGTCACACACACACACACACACACACACACACACACACACACGTAAACAGGTACAGGAGAAAGAACTAAATTTCTTCCAGGTCCATAAGCATATCCACAGAATAAACCTATTCTGATTTAATGCTACTGATTACTCAAGTGTCCTTTTCTACTGTTACTACCTAGGATTTTGACATTATGTTTGGCAAAACTGAAGTAGTTTAAATTAGTCAGAATTATTAAAATTGTATCATGTGTGAAAATGGGATAGAATCACACACATACCCTTATCCATGTTTGCTATAAAGACATGTGACAAGAGAAACAAAGCTCTGCTTTAAGTTTGTATCATTCTTTTCCCACCAAGTCAGGCATTTGTCATTTTTGAGAAGTACACTACATGAGATGTTATTTCTAGGATTTTTCCCTGAGAATTAATATTTATTCTTAGATAACAACAATTTGAGTACCTACTGGATGTTGGAGAGATAAAATAAATACATCAAATGTATTTGTTCCATACACTAAATTGTGACGTATGTTGATGAAAGTAGCTCCTTTCTATGCCGTGTTCGAAAATCAATCCTGGTATATCAGCAGCTGAACATAGTTTCATACTTCAGAAGTAACTATTGTTAGTGGTTGCTCATGGATCTTTACAAAAATATTTTTCTTCATAAGCACATATATATTTATACAAATGACGTCTTTTTTATGGTAGGCCTAGTATACTGTGTGACCTTTTACTGGGGACCTTATTTATATGTTATATCTTTATATCTCTAACTCTTTAGCTCCTGTTGAGTGCTAACAGAAAATGTGTAACTCCTGCCCAAAGATCCAGGCCTTCACAATGCTGAAACGAGAAGAAAAGATGACTGTGGCCTAACATCATATTTTTTCCCTGTTTGATATGTTTTTTCCCACTTTATTTTATATATATATATATTTATTTAATATATATATAAATATATATATATTTATATTTTTTTTATATATACATTTTATATTTTTTCCCACTTTGATATATGATATTCTAAGTGGGTATTGATATTGATATCTATTCCGAATCTAAGGATTGAACAATAATGAGTCATGTAGAAGATATTACTTACAGTTTCATAAACAGTTGCCTAGAAACTTGGAATGCTCATTGGGGTAACTTTTACTCTTTTATATCCTGAAGATCTAGCTATAAATTAAATTGACAAAGTATAGATTAATGGGAGAAAAAGATTACAGATTTTATTGATGTTAATATTTTTAATTTTACATGCATGAAAGCCTCACAAAAAAGAAGAGAAAAATCCAGAGGAGTGGTTAGAGTCAAGGGCTTTCAAACTATTTTAACAAAGTGTGATAAATTGTGGAGAAGTGCGAAAGGAAATGGAGCTTGGATTCTAGGGCCAAAAAATTTGTGGAAAATGACTAGGAAATAATGTAGGAGCAGCTAACAATATTTACTTAGTAAGCTTTGTTTGTGAAGACTCATGTCGGTGCTGTCTCCATCTCTGGTCATAAGAGTTATTCTCATCCTGGTATGAGAAGAGAGATAACTTCCTCAAGAAAATTTATTTCCTGCTTTTAGGCACATTGGGGGAAGACAGGGAGCTCTTCCTTTCTTCAGTTTCTCTCCATCACCTTCAGTTTAAAATAATCCTTTTGCAAAAATGGCCATGTTGAGGTGGCATATTCTAATCCCCTTCACATGATGAAGTTTCTATTTTTTTAAAGACAATATCCCCTAAATTAATCCTTAAACTCTTCCTCTAAGAGACCCACATTAGCACTTAAAGAAATCATCAAGGCACTACAATTCTAAGGCCTAATAATGATGAAATGTATATAGTTTGTTTTTGTCACGCGCTTATATAGTGGTGACTAAGCAGTACTGGCTGCCTGCAGCTGTAGCCCTGTGGCATCCGATCCCGTCAGATCTCAGAAGCTAAACAGGGTCGGGCCTGGTTAGTACCTGGATGGGAGACCGCCTGGGAACACCAGAAGCTGTAGGCCTGGGAGAAGGACCTGGCAACCCCCTCCCAAAAATCAATCTGCCATTGAAAACCCTATGCACAGCAGAGAAGTACTGACAATAGTGTTTCCCCTGTTGTACAGAGGGTCGCTATGAGTTGGATACCGACTCCACGGCACCTAACAACAACAAAGCAGTACTGGGGAGATGTTTGTAACTTCTAGCTTCTTCAAACCCATTTCCAAAGTACAGATTTTTCTTTGTGAATGCTTCCAAATCATTGTTTTTCATGTGCTAATTCTGGAATGACTACCTGAAAGTTCTCAGAGTCTTTTTGTCATCGAAATGGGAAGCTTTTTATTCTAAGTGTTGAAGCATAAAGTAAAGTTAACTTTATAGATGTTTTTCGTTATTATACCTTTAACTGAGTTCCCTCACACATGAATTGATTTTTCTTAACAGAAAAATCCTCTGGACTATTATATGAATATGGAAAAAATAAAAGAGAAATTAAATAGAATATGAGAACAAAGGTATCGATACATGTATAAATGTCCCTTGCTCACAACTGACAACATCAGAATTCTAACTGTGTGCCAAAAGAAACAGTTCTAGTAGAATCTGTGTGTGTAACAGAACACATAGTTAAAATGCTCACTTTGAAGCATCAGTTCTATGGATTATATAGTCTCATATTGTTTTAACCTATAAAAACAACCTATTCCATATCTATTCCCATTCTGGTTAAATTACCTTATCTAATAAATAATTTAAACTAAAATTGTAATATCTAGTGTTTTCTCCTCCAAGGTAACATCTGCATTTTAGAGCTACTTTCACTGTCTGGAATGGGACAAAATGTGACAGAATAGCTTTCTGCTTGCCACTTAATATGCTATTATAAGGTTATAAAATATAAAGCTTGCACAGCTTTGTGATATAAGCATTTGTATGTCATTTCCAGGTGAGGATAATAAGATATTGGGTCACTTGCCCAAGGTTGCAGAGCAGTGCTAAACTCAAGATTTCCACAAATATTTTTCTGATTGCAGTGACCACTCTATTCTACCTTGCTAAACAATAAAAGGGGCTGGGATTTAGCTCAGTGGGTAGAGCGCTGCGCTGCAGTCTCTGAGGTCCCGAGTTCAATTCCCAGCACCGCAAAAGTGGGAGAAGGGCCTGGCAATCCACTCCCAAGGCAATCCCGAAACAGTCAGCCATTGAAAACCCCATGAGGGTCGCTATGAGTCGGATACCGACTCGATGGCACCTAACAACAACAACAACAAACAATAAAAGTCTGCAACTGTACCACTGTGGCTTTTGATCCCATCAGATCTTGGAAGCTAAGCAGGGTTGGGGCTAGATAGTACTTGGATGGGAGACCACATGGGAACACCAGGTGCTGTAGGCTTGGGAGAAGGACCTGGCAACCCACTCCCAAAAAATAATCAGCCATTGAAAACCTAATGAATAGCAGAGAAGCAGGACAATAGTGTTTTAATTGTAGTACAAAGGGTCTCTGAGTTGGACACCAACTTGACTGTACCTAACAACAACAACAGACAATAAGATGTAGTAATTTTACAAAGTTAACTTACAGGTACTCTGCGGATTTCACAAACAATAAATTATATTCCATTGAAAATTAAAATTTAACCACATGAAGTGTGTGTATATGTAGCTAGATAAATAGATGATGTTGTTGTTAGGTGCCATCCAGTCGGGTCTGAATTATACTGACCCTCATAGGGTTTTCTTTTCTTTTTCTTACTTTTTACTTTTCCCCCTTTATTGACAAATGTTGATGTGGAACAGAATAATACAGCATTTGCTCTTTCCACTGTGCGCCTGTTACACCACTTTTGTTTATACTTTCATCAACTTACAAACTTTATGGAAACTTTTGATTAATATGTAGTAAAACTCATGCATATGAGTTATGGCTTATATTCTCCTATTTTTCCCTTGTACTCATGAAATGGCATCATTTTCATTGAGACGATCCTCTCTCCCTTTATCCCTTTACAGTGTTCAATGGCTGATAGTTTCAGGATTGATTTAGGAGTAGCTTGCCATGTCCTTCTCCCGTTTTTGCAGTGCAGGGGATCAAACCCAGGTCTTCAGAGAGCGTGGAGCAGCAATCTACCAACAGAGCTAAACTTCAACCCCAGATAAATAGATAGAAAAAAATCTCTAGTCAAATCTACCAAAATGCTGTCAAAAAGAGTTTTAGTGATTTCATATTTTTTTTTTCAATATGACACTTACTATGCTGCTTTAAGACCTAAGGGGATAATAAGTTTTGAAACTTCTTAAAAACGTGATGCAGAAATTGATGAGTTTTCTCTATGGCAGAGACAGAAATGCTTTTCAAAATGAATTACCAAACCATCTGCCATTTTTATTCCACATAGGACAGCTGTAGAATCATCTATCATTGAGAGTTTCTTCATCCAGAACTCTGTCTTCTACCCTCTGTACAGATTGCAAAATGCAGTACTGCTTCATTCAAAGGCTTCTCTATTACCTTCACCCTATTTCTTGTGATTGTCTTTCTGAATTCCACATGAACTTCCCTCAGGGTATCATTGTAACCTATTGAGCTAGCTTTAAGATTTGTTGGCATACTATAGAAATTGTTTAGAGATACACAGCATATGTTCCCAGGTGTTCCAAAGGCCACAGATCCATCATAGATTGCAAGGTTTTTAGCAAAGAAAGGTGGATCAAGGTCAGAGGAAAACAGAGAATAATCTTGCTCCCTTTTGTCACTTATTCTAAAATACACAGATGCATTCTTCAACACTTTCTCAGGTTCTGAGAAAACTCTTGGAGTTCTATTTACTCTACAGAGTTTTCAACTCTCATCTTAATTGAAAAATTGTTACTTAAAATATTGAAAAAAAAGAAAACAAACAACAACAACAAAAAAAAAAACCTTGGCCTTAGAGAGTTTGAAGTCCAATATGAAAGGATTTGTTTCTCATTCCCATTGCTTATCTCCAAGACTTTGTCCAAGGATGATAATGTATATATTTTATGAGACACATATATATGTGTGTGTGTGTGTGTGTATGTGTGTGTATACACACATATGATATACATGTTACATACACATTGTAATGTGTGTATATAATATATATATTGTATATTTTATGTTGTGTGCATTCCACTCAGAAGCAGACCCCAGATGAGCTTAGAAGTGAAAGAGTTTTATTAGGGGAAAGCCTAAGAGGGAGAAAGAAGAAGAAGGAAGAGGAAAAAGGGAGGGCCCTCTGTCCTCAGTGTAATTTTTATCCTTATAGAAGTAAAGAGGTCATGAAGAAAGTTTGGGTGAGACGTGTCTCATACTGTAGGTATGAGAAGCTTTCAGATAGGCAGTCAAACATCCTTATGCTTAAGTGGGGCTTGAAGGAGGTTTTCCTCCTACACCAAAAATAAAATATTTTTTCACATTAAAAAAATTTTTTTTCAGGGAAGTATGGGATATTTTCCTTTATCCAGAAAAACTTATATAGTATACAATATATAATTGAGGCATTGGTAAATTGTATGAAAATTTAGCAAGACAGTAGACACCAATAGCCAGTTGGAAGACTTTCTTTTCCCTCAGCTATTATCCACTGTGTCACTCTAGATGCCATTATATACTTTAATCATAATGAATCATGGGGCTAGCTGCTTTTGTGAATGGCAGGCACTTACTTATGCAAACGAATGGCCTGTACTGAGCTAGCTTAGTTGATCCAGATTTTCAGGTCAAGCAGACATTTTTGCAGATAACATAAATCTCCTGCAAGATAAAATCATTACAGTGTATCATCCTATCTGGAATTTCAATTAGTATTTTTGTCTTTAAAATTTTTATACAAATATTGGTCAGATTGGATAACATTTATTGAAATATTGACTAACTTAATGAACTCTATAATTTTCCATTCAGTCTCACAAAAGCCTGCTCAAATGGAATGGATGTTCCAGTAAAAATACAAACACCGTATGAAAGATAGTTTTAATATAAATGTAAATTGCTTTATAAAAATTGGCAAAATACATTAAAACAGATTAAGTGAATGTAAGCAAAATATTTTTGAACTGACTTTTCATGTTAATGTCCTTATAATTTTTCAATATCCTGAAAACAGTCTTTAGTAACAGAATTATAATCTTATGACAATTACTTTCTTAGTTTGAGATCACCAAATAACCTCTTATAGATCATTCTTATTTGGTTTCTAGTTGCATTTGTTTTAAAAACTTGAATGAGAGACTGCCTTCCTGGTGCTTAAATTATTCTAGGGTAATATAAATCATGTTTTAATGATAGAATGGTACATTAGACTTCAGTTTCCATTAATAATCAAAATTATTAGCTTGTCATTTGCATTTATGTTTTATAACTGCACAAAAATAATTGAACATGTATTTTCCAAATGATGTACAAACTGGTAGAGGACCTCCGTTAATTTTACAGCTATGGGGTCCAGATATCAACCTGCAATTCATTTTTATAGGTAACAAGGTCAAATGAGGAGGATGAGTAGACTATTAAAACAAACTATAATTTGTCAAAACATTTTTATGTTGTTATGAAGAACCTTAAGTCAGTTCTAATGTTCTGACCTAAGTTCTTGCTACACTGTTTGTTTAGACACGGCATCCTACAAAAAGTTCAGTGTTTCATGGCTTTGGAATTCTTACTTTGATCTGTCTCTGGGCACACACAAATGAATCTAAAGAGAAAAATCCTTCTATGCGATGGGTACAGGCTGCTGCTTTAAATTCTCTCCTTTAGGTTTGAGGTCACTGTTCAAAGAATCCATTTCTGGAAAAGAGCCTGCAGCATCTAGCTGCTTTTTAAGATGATAAGACAAGCTAACCATCTTTTGCAGAGGAAGTGTATTTACAGTCTTCAAAGATCATCTTGTTGGGCCGAGCACCAAAAGAGAAGAGCTCACAGCGTTCTAGTCCCCAGGGAGTTCTGGTTAGGATAATATATTGTAAAACCACACTCCAGTCCTCACGTGCTCTTGCCCTGCTGAAACCCCAAAGAAAATCAAGCTAAGTGATACTGTCAGCATTTAAAACAAAGGACAAGCAAGAAAGATGTTTCAACGTTCTTGGCAAATTAATCTTACTCCGGTCATGTTGACCATTAATTCTTCCATTCTAAAGTGTGTTTCAGTGAATCATCAGATCTGCTTTGAGTCATTGGTTTTGATGCCTCATAATATGGACACTTAAGACATCTTCTGAC
This sequence comes from Pedetes capensis, assembly GCA_007922755.1. Taxonomy (NCBI): domain Eukaryota; kingdom Metazoa; phylum Chordata; class Mammalia; order Rodentia; family Pedetidae; genus Pedetes; species Pedetes capensis. The sequence goes on along the minus strand of VMDO01016061.1, from coordinate 28,119 downwards.
AACCCCCACTTCCCAGTGAAAGTGAACATGAGTAAGAGCAGATTGTCAATGGAGGCAGCTCTCTAAAAATAATGAGTGCAGGAGTTTTAGTATTTTTGTTAATCTTTTGCTAATAGAAGCCCTATAGAAATTATTTCTTTGGCTTCCTAGCTGATAGAATGTGTGTATTGAAATATCAAGGATTGAAAGACTGACCTATTGCCAAGTCCTTTCATCCAAAACAGTAGGCATATTTGCACATTGTTTTGAGGGAATTAAGATAATTTTATGAGGAAATTATTTAGAAAACATACAGAATTATCTTTTTTTCTCATTTTCAAAGCAATAGACTTTAGGATAAATCTCCTAATGCAAAGTATATATAAGACCTGTGTTTAAATAAGGGAATCAATTGTAGGAATAATTCTTTTTTTAGAAAATATTTTCTCATAAAACTCATAAAAATTGCTTTAGATAATATAGCAAAATATAAACACATTTTGTTTTGCATCGGATATTAATTTTCATTGTAGGAGGAAATATATGAGTAAGAAACTTTTTAAGTTTTTCTGGAATAATTTGGGAAAAATAAATGCTTATATGTAGATTTGCATGCATTTTTAGTTATGTGCCTGAATCATTTTGGCATTTATCAACCTGCCCCAAAGCAAACCAACAAAACATTTCTGTTATTTCCTTTAGAATTCCTCTTTTTTGCTCTTCTGAAGCGTTCTACATCTTTAAGCTCTTCTTTGCCAATAGCCCATATTTTCTTCCTTTCTCTAAAAACTGACAGTTGTTTGTCAAAAAACAAAATCCCTGTAGTTGTTTACAGGGAATATCAATGTTTTTATCCATTTCTCATATGTTATATATAGTAGGAGTCTTGCTGTCTCATCACTGCCCCTTTAAAAGCTTATCTTGTTTTTCCTCCTTCAAAAGCCCAGCATCTTCAAAGAAGCTCAGGTTGTCCAGTTCCACAAGTACTCCCCCCACCTCTTCTGATAGTCATCTTCCATTAACATTTCTCATTCTCTGACATTTATTTGAGGCTTTAGACTCTGGCTTATTTGTTCTCTTTATCTCTATTCATGGCTCTAGATGCCCAAAGGTGCAACATCCTTCTGACACTTTGGACTTTCAATCTTTTCATTTACTTGTTTCCAGTGTCTTCTTTTTGGGCTGGGATTTATCTCAGTTGGTAGAGCGCTGCGCTGCAGTCTCTGAGGACCCGAGTTCAATTCCTAGCAATGCAAAAATGGGAGAAGGGCCTGGCAATCCACTCCCAAGGCAATCTGAAACAGTCAGCCATTGAAAACCTTATGAGGGTTGCTATGAGTCGGATACTGACTTGACGGCACCTAACAACAACAACAACAACATCTTCTTTACCCTACCTCAGCTCATTCTTTAAAGGCTCAAACCATATGCTTTTTCATTACTATTAGCAGCAATCTTCCAGAATCAGTCATAATTCCGAAAATTTCACACTTCAATTTTCTGTCTGTCTAGATCACTGCTTAAAATAACACTTAATTCTGTCAATTATTTTTGTCCTTTTCCACTCACCATCAATGACTCCTGTTTTCAACTTTTCCTGTAATTAGCATACATTTCAGGGTCAAAAATAATAACTACCTCCTTATAAATAACATAATTATTTTTTCTCTCTTTTATAAAATCAGACATATGTGTCAGATCTGGATTTTGCTCAATCATTTTCATAGTTTCAACTTAAAAACATTCTCCTCAAAGGCACACTCACATTACTGAGCAGGATTAATTCAGTTTTCCACCCTGAAAGCTTACTTTTATACCTTCTATTTTTTACCTAACTATTGGTTGGTTTTCTCAAAGAGCTTCTCTGATGTGAATAGTCAAATAAGTTTCATAGCAGTGGATTTTAACTCATTGGTCCTAAATAACCACCAGGAAGCTCAGTAATCAGAGATAAGGTAATAAAATCTTTTCATTCATGGTTGTAGGCAGCTGACTATCTATATGAGAGTTATCCATGCATAAATGCATGACATATTAAGGTGCTTTTCCTGGACTATAAGATATAAGTGTGTATCAGTAATAATTTATTTTTCATTTTATAGAAGTCACAAGCAAAACGTGAAAACATAGAACAATCATATCTTAAATATGTCAATCAGTTATCATACCTAAGTGCACTGTGGCATTATGATTGTTTCTGGAACAGGAACTGCTGTTGTTTGCTGTTCATGAGCGTATGTACAATTCTCTGACACATGGTAGATGTCCTCCTTGATAGGAATTTATTTGAAATCTATGTTTTATTTTGCTGGTAGGCTATATATATATATGTGTGTGTGTGTGTGTGTGTGTGTGTGTTCTATGATTATGAATGTGCATCAGTCCTGTCTCATATTTGTTAAGTTATATTGATCTGTTGTGAAATAAATACCATACATGCCTTCTGATAAGGAAAAATTAAAAGTCCCTCATACACAAAGAGGTCAGTTACAATCAAATGAGAAAAACAGAAAAGCAAATAGAGTGTTATTCTTTGATATCCATGATCATTAGTGTGGAAAACATGCTGGCTTTTTGCCCAAATAAAGGCTCATATCTTGTCTTTACCACTCAATGCCTGGGAAATATTGTAAAAAGAAACCAAACCTAAAAACAACCAGAAAACCAAAAACAGTAGGAAAAAGCCACTAAACCCTTTAAGTCATTTAAAAAGTATAGAATCTGAAAAACAGCAGACATTTGATATGTTTTCCCGTTCTCTACTCCTACCCTTTGCAAAGAAAGGTTACTGAGAAAGAATTAAGTTCAGAACCAAAGTAACAAAAGGCTTTGGACATTTTCACAGAAAATAGCATATATTGGGAAGATATAATAAAATATCAATAATTATGTAGCCTGCAGCCATAGCCCTGTGGCATCCGATCCTGTCAGATCTCGGAAGCTAAGCAGGGTCGGGCCTGGTTAGTACCTGGACGGGAGACCACCTGGGAACACCAGAAGCTATAGGCTTGGGAGAAGGACCTGGCAACCCCCTCCCAAAAATCAATCTGCCATTGAAAACCCTATGAACAGCAGAGAAGCACTGACAATAGTGTTTCCCCGTTGTACAGAGGGTCACTATGAGTTGGATACCGACTCGACGGCCCCTAACAACAACAAACAACAAGTCAGATACCGGGTAAAAGCTAGTAAAAATATTTTTTTTCTCTAAACCCAAATGATTCAACCAGTAAATTCTAAAATGATGATACAAAGCTACCCACCTGTATTCAAATGTTTATCTAAATACCTAAGAGTAGCATATAATGCATTTGCTGTTGCCACATCTAGAAATGAACCTTGACAACATTTTAAACAAATGAACTTCATTCACCTATCCATTCATTTCACTTTCAACTGTTTTCTCTTTCTTTTTGACTCTAAGTATCTATTCATGCCCTGTTTTGGAGAGCTTCTTTCAATTTCTTTGAGAGTTTATACTGTGTTTGTTCAAAAGTACAAAGCTTTCAATATCCAAATACATACATCTTCTATTGTGGATAGACACACAAGAAGAATTAATTAGATCAGACCTCGGATTAGGTTTTTTTTCCCCACTATAATTTCATCATATAGACATTTTTTAGTATTCTTTTTCTTGGATTTTAAAAGCTTTTCTTCTAATTTTAATGATCCATCATGCCCAGGTGAAAAATTAAGATATAAAACCATATTTAAAGATACACTGTTTACCTGAGAAACCAACTTCTAGAATATTTTAGATATTAAAATGTGTTTCCATATGAATAGCCATGTTTCATGCTAATTTGTGCCCAGATCTTTATCTTACTTATAGACACAGCTTTTCAATATATGCATATGTCATTATATCGTTTGTTTTCATTGACCTTGTCATATCCCAGGATATAAATGGACCATAATTTATTTAATATTCTTGAAATTTATTGAAATGAAATGACACAGAAGCAAATGAATTTTTTGTCATCACAATTCTCTGACCATTTATCACATACAGCTTAGTGTTTTCAATTTTTTTTAACTCAAGAGAAAAAGATCTTGAAAAGTAAATCATATGATAAAGTTAATTTGAATCAATATTTTGCATACTAAAAAATACTGACTTTTTCCTCTCAATTTCCAGTTTAAATGACATTTTTCTATTTTGTCTTTTACTAACAGAATAAGTGAGAGTGCTAGTTAGGTTAAAGTGAGAGGCACTAGAAGCCTGGAGGCAAGTTCTGGGCTTATGTGACCAGAGAGCCTTAGCTACAAGGCCTATGGACCTCAACACTTGCTCCACATTTATATAAATATGGAAAAAGCTAGTGCTGTATTATTCTGTATACCATCATCATTTACTAATAAAGAGAGATAAATAAATAAATTTAAAAAATGATGTTGTTACGTGCCCTCGAGTTGGTGTTCGACTCATAGCGACCCTATGTACAACAGATGAAACTCTATTGTTAGTGCTTCTCTCCTATTCATAGGGTTTTCAATGGTTGATTGTTTTTTGGGTGTGGGTTGCCGGGTCCTTCTCCCAAGCATATAGCACCTGGTGTTTCCATGCAGTCTCCCATCCAAGTACTAATCAGGTCAGACCCTGCTGAGCTTCTGAGATTTGATGCCACAGTGTTAAGACTGCAGGCTATTTCCATAAGCTCAGCAAACTCTTTTGCTGTTTAATGGATGCAGTTAGATAGACTAAAGAAGTGTAAAACTGAAATTATTTTTTAAGCAACTGTGAGCAAAATAACTACTAATTATTTTGGTGCAGCACTGAGAACTTTCCTGTATTTTAGTGTTATGTAGGAATTTATAACAGAGGAAAAATAGAATAAAGCTTTCTCCAAGTGACACCTTTGGCTTCCTGCAGGGTCAACAAAGTTAAACAAACAAATATTAACAACTGGATTTACTAAATATGTTTAACTATATCCTTTCTATCCTACTCAAAATTTTTACATTCTTATAAAATAATGGATATCCATAGCCAAGAATTTTTCAATTATTTAGCACCAATCAAAATGGAAGCAATTTTGATTACTATTACAGAAATAATGAACTAGATTGAATGGAAATAAAAATTAGTTCTATTTTCTAAAAATAAATGAATAACAATATGTCTCTAAAGGGAAAAATAAATTTACTTACAAATTTGGCTAAAACTGTAGAGAGAGAAATTCTCAACCCATCTCTGTCTTATCCATAGCAGTGTTACAACTCACTGAAAAGTGAAACAAAAGCCAAGGAATATGCATGTGTAGATTTTCCTGTGGGCCTAAATTACCAGAACTGGGTTACCAGTTCTAAATTAGCAGATCTTTCTCTTGGGGCTGGGGGCCAGGGTTTTTGGGGTCATTTCTACTCACAGCATGACCTTTGCTATGGATATCATAATTCCTGGCGCCCAGCTACAGTTAGACATGACCTTCCGTGTTATTTTGAGAAGCTAAATGTATCTCCCTATCTTCACTGAGACAGTGTGAGTGATAACCTGAGTTTCTGCGCTTTGATTCTGACTGGCCTTATTTCCTATGATAAGGTAAAGCAGCTCTTGAAAATGCTATGCACCAGGAGCAGAAAGCCAAGAACTCTGTCCCACTCTCTGAAAAGCAGAAATAGAACACACTGAACTTCCTGTGTATTTATATATGCATGCATGTTTATGTCCGTGAGGATAACATATAAGGGAGGATGCTCAAAATGTAATTTATTTCTAAAAAAATCAATTACTTATCTTTACTTGTCCAGACTTCAGTCACTTTCAAAGTACTGTCTGTTTAATGCAACATACCTCTCAAGACATTTCTTCAGCTTCTCACAGTGCTTCTGCCATTTTTTCAGTGCTTCTGCCATTTTTTGTTTCACTTCCTTCCTATTGTCAAAATGTGAAGTATGTCTTTCATCCAGGGCAATAAAACAAAAAGTTCTACAGGAGGAGATCAGGTGAATTGGGAGGGTGTGACACAAGGAACATGGCTTTTTGGAACAAACAAAAAAAAACTGCTGAACATTCAGCCAGGGTGGGCAGGTGGATTGTCCTGGTGAAAAACCACTCACCTACTTGCCACAATTTGGAAAGTTTCTTTCTCAAATTGTGATGCAACCTTCTCAAAATTTATAGATAGTAAAAACTTCCGTTGACCTTTGACTGGGAGGAACAAATTCTGTGGACACCACTCCTCTCCTATCAAAGAAACAGATGATTCATGTTCTCACATTTGTTTTGCATTTTAGAGAGTTTTTTTGGGGGGTGTCCTCCATCATACATTCTTGTTTTATCTTTAAAACTGTTAAATTTGAACTCATTTTAGATGACACAATTCAAAAAATTATTTAACAAAACATTGTAAACCTTTGGCCCACTTTCACCACAGGTGTAGACACATGTACACTTACATGCACACATGCATTCCTTTGTTTTCTTCTGACTCACTCAAGAATAGGTTGTTTACATGATGTTTAGACCTAAGTATTTTAATAATTGCTTCTTAGAAAAAGACATTCTCTTACAAAACCATATTACAATGATCAAGTCAGGAGATGGAGGTACTACAAAATGATTGCATACCCTATAAGGTATATTCAAATTTTGCCAACTGTTTTTATGTCCTTCTGGGTGAGGAAAAAAAAAAATCTGGTCTTTGTTCCAATTCAGAATAACATTATTTTTACTTGTCACACTTGTTTTCATTTTTCTGAAATATTGCTCAATATTTTTATTCATTTATTATTTTTAATGGACTTCACATATTTAGAGAGGACAGGTTCTTATTTTATAGATAGTTCTCCACTCAAATTGTCTTATATTTTCTCATGATTGTTGTTGTTAGGTGCTGTCGAGTCATGTCCAACTCATAGCGACCCTCATAGGATTTTCAATGGCAGATTGTTTGGGGATTGCCTTGGGAGTAGATTGCCAGGTCCTTCTCCCATTGTTGTGGTGCTGGGAATTGAACTCGGGACCTCAGAGACTGCAGCACAGCGCTCTACCAACTGAGCTAAATCCCAGCCCTTTCTCATGATTAGATACAGGTTATAAATTTTTGGCAGTGATACAATGGAATTTCTGCACAGGACAACAGATCAGGAGCCACGTCACTTCTCTGCATCTCTTTGATGGTAGTGATCACTTTCATCATTTGATTAAGATAGTTCCACTTTGGAAATTTTAAGTATTAACAATTTTCTTTAGGGGAATATGATGGTATTTTATCAATGTCTTTTTATCAAACTTTCCTAATATTTTAACAATCAATAACTTTTCTTTCCTGAATGAATTGTTGTTGTTGTTGTTGTTGTTGTTAGGTGCTATAGATTTGGGTCCAAATCATAGCAACCCTTATAAAGTTATCAATGGCTGCTTGTTTTGGGATTGTTTTGGGAGTGGACTGCCATGTTCTTTCTCTGTTTCTGTGGTGTGAGGAATTGAACCTGACTCCTCAGAGAATGTGGAGCAGCGCTCTCCCAACTGAGCTAAACACCAACTGGAATTAATTTTTACTAGTATATCACTAAATGGCATTAAAAAACTTTTTCTACATATATTAATTTGATTTCTGCTATAAGAAAAACACTTTCCATTCACTCATTTATCTATTTATATCATTTTAGACTCATGCATTTATATTTTATCCTCTGTATTATAAACTACTACTACTCTAATTTATTCTGTTGGTTTGATTTTCTAGACTTGGCTCCTTGAACCCATTTCAATCTGATTATGTGTCTTTAAAAAAATTCTTTTACAAACATGTCCTTATTTTTTGGTACTGTAAACTGTTCCAAGCTCATCTTGAGAATTTCCTGTTCCAATTCAAGAATCAGTAATTTATCCAATCTACCTCCTTTTATTGAAAAATGATATCTAAGAACCAAGATATAGGTTTCAGGTAGGTCCATTACTATAATGATATATACACACATCTTCATACATATGCTTATAGATACTCTCTTGTCTGTCTCTAGCTGTACATTAAAATCCACAAATTCATACTGATGTTGCAATCCTACTTGAACTGTATATAGCATATATTAGTTTTCTCTTTTTCTATATTTTTGTATTCTAACTTGGGCAGGGAGAAACTGAGATCCCATTATCCACAATTTATTTACTATTTCCTCAGTCTTATAATATAGATAAAGTGGCTGAACAATGCTAAATCATACCATTATGGAAAGAAAATCAGCTCACTATAATTATTTATTTCTTTAATCTGATGGTATATATCAAAAATACTAAATTTCAATGTTACTTAGATTAGATATTTTATTCCTTTTAACATATTTAACTTATTAATTTAAAATACAGTGTTTCCCACACTTGTAGATTTCATGAATTTTGTTGTATGTATGGGAAATATTAACAGAATTTTGGCTGTTAAAATGATATAAAAAGATAAACTAGAGGAATTCTCACCAGGTTGATCCTTTCTATGTGCTCTTAAAACCTTGCCTCTCCTTTTAGTTTTCAATTGCCCTGTGCAGATAACCAGTCTCTTTAGTTACTGGTTTATTTTCCCAATGAGATTTTTTTTTTTCTTTCCTACATGCACAGCCTCTTCTTTCTTAAATGGAGATGAGCATACATTATCATCCAATTACATATCCTTCTGTACTTGGCTTTTTTCACACCGCTATTCTGGACATCACTCTATATCACTTCATAAAGTTTCCCCCCATCTCTTCCCCTCTCTTATCCTGTCTCTCTCTCTCTCTCTCTCTCTCTCTCTCTCTCTCTCTCTCTC
>VMDO01016061.1:0-19290 GCA_007922755.1 Pedetes capensis | reverse complement strand
AAATTAGACTGCCTTTGGGCTCAAACTTGTGATCCTCCTGCCTCCACCTACTCAGTTGCTGGGATTATAGGCATGGACTACCACTGGTAGATTTTCTAATTTTTATAAGTAATAGTGTAAGACTTCATTAAGTGTATGTATTCCAGTTCATTCAACTTCTTTTTTATGTAGAAGCATTTGCTTTGTTTTCAGGTTTGTTTTTTGTTTTTTTGGCAGTACTTGGAGGCTGAACCCAGGGCCCTGCACAAATTTTGCCAATGCTCACATATTTTGCAAGTGCTCTCCTACTGAGCTGTACCCCAGCCCCTTTTTTATTTTTTATCTTATATCTTGAGACAGGGCGTCCCTGTGTTATGCAGGACGTCTATGGCCTTGAACTTGTCATCCTCTTGGCTTGTTTTCAGTTTTTAACAGTTATAAAAATGCCTTAATGAGTAACTATTTTTTAAAATTATTGCTATTATTACTTAATTATTATTTTGAATGATTATGTAGCCCAGGCTCATATCAAACTCTGGACAATCTTCTTGCTTCAGCCTCCCAACTACTGCGATTATACGCATATACTACCTTACCTGGTGGCTTGCTCCTTGCTTGCACTCTCTCTCTCTCTCTCGCTCTCTCTCTCTCTCTCTCTCAAGAGCTCTTTTTATATTTTTGAGAGTGAAGCATTAAGAAAAATTCTTTGATGTTCACTTCTTGCCTCAAGGTTAAATAATATACAGTTTTCTTAATTTTTGCCAAATTCTCTGTAAGGATTGAATCAATTTTATTTTCACTCATCATAGCAGCTTTAGACAATCGATGCCTGTTTCCTGTGAAAGTCACCCTGGCAATGTGTTTTCATATTTTTTAATTTTTGCCAGCATGATAGGTAAGAAATGGTATCTGAGTATATTTTCATTTTCATTCTCTAATTACAAAAGTGGCTGATCTTATTTTTCTACTTTCAAATGCCACTTTGGTTGTGTTGTGTTTACTGGGTTTGTCTTTATATCGCCTTTTCTATATAGGTGGGTCATTTTTGCAATCCTCACCAATCTCATCTATTTTTTCATGAAGGTTATTTGAAGTTTTCACTTTGGTTTCCTGAGATTTTAATCATGCCTATTTTAGGGTGTTTCTGCAGTTTTATTGGTTCTACTTACAGTCATGTATTTTACGGGGGGAGGATGTGTAGGATTTCCTTATTCTCAGCTGTTGGAAAGTCCTAAAATCACATACCCATACATATATGTTTGTCTGTGGTTTAATTTATCTTTTCTGTAATTAGTAAGACAATGAGTTGGCAACAGTGGATAGATTTATATTTTAAACTGGTACTTCTGTTTGTAATCTGTTACCTCCTCCCCCAGGGTCCTATCAAAGATAGCTTTAAGAGCCTGTATTTACTAACGCCTCTACTAAGAAGTCTTCAGTGTTATCATTATTGATCTTCAAACAGATTAGAAGCCTACATGTGATTCTTGTAGGATCCCACATGCTTATGTTTCCTCTCTACTTTTGCGGGTTCCCACGGAGCTAACCTGGGTATGTTCTTCCCTGTGCTTTTCCCCATCTAAGCTATCAGATGATGCTGCCATTCTGCTCTCAGTATGTTGCCATCACTTCCTTCCACTTACAAAACAGTTTTTAGACTTAGTAACTCCAAATGAGCCTTGTAAAAATGAATTGATACTGCACTGGCCACATTAGTTAATGAGAACCATAGCTCCTTTTCTGGTATTTTAATTCTTTTTACTCACCTTTTCTCTTTCCTTGACATAAGTATCTTTTATGAATACTTGATAGTCTTTCTTAATTTCTTTCAACTGTCCATGCCATAAGCAATTTCTTTCTATTATCTTTCCTTTGCTAAGTGTTAGATGTAATCAAGTAATACCCTAACACCTCCTTTTTTATACTATATCAACTATACTTGGCAAAAATTGCATGATATATGGACTTTTGCTAACACTTAGTTCATATATAAAAGAAAAAATAAGTTAAAGAGAGATAAAGTTACTAAGTTCATATAGCCAGTAACTAATATAAACAAGTTGTGTACCAAGCTGCCTGCTTTCAGAGTCTGGGCTCAAAAACAATAATCTATAATCTGCATGAGATGATTGTGATTTATTGATTTTATAAATTTGAAGATATAATACAGTATCTTAAGCTATAAAAATAATAGTTTCTTGTTTAATACATTACGTGAAGGAGGTATCTAATTTTAACTAAAATGATAACAATATGCTGCTGTCCATGTATTGAATAATTATAATTCTATAGTATCAGTTTCAAAAATTAATTTATACTTAATTTCATGTATAAATATTAATTATACTTGGTGAGGGAGATGAATTAATACAGACTTCATAAATACAGAACTTGTATTTATTTTAAAACATTTTATTTTAAAACTTAGATATTATCTACATGATGAAGGGATATTTTTAGTGTATTTAGTGCAAGAGTTATGTGATGTAATAAAAGTGATCATTGGGGATGTAAATTTTTACCTAATTAATTTTATAACTGAAGTTATTTTATAGGGCATGAGACAGTAAGGATGTTTTAATAGTCATATCCAAGTACATAAACATCTGCCCCAGCTAGGGGCACTGTGGAGAAATCAGGGAGAACCTAAGGAGTCAATTGCTATTGACTCATGATTATGACCCTGTTTATTATTATTATGAATTGTCTTTTTTTTTTTTTTTTTGCCACACTGGGAGGGGTTGAACCAGGGCCTCACACATGCCAGGCATGAGCTGCATCTCGGAGCTGCATGTACACGGAGCCAGAAATGAGTTACTTTTATCAGAAATGTAAACTAAAGCTAATTTGGAGTAAAATGATAAAATACCATGTGCAAGTACTAATTATTCAAAATTAAATATTTAATATTACTACAAAACAAGAATCTGAAAAAACATTTTTTTCTAAATCACCAAGTCTTAAGTCAGGCTCATTACAATTGATATTACTTTAGGATGATCTGTGAGATAGAGAGACTAAAGTCAATCATCTAAGGAGGAACGTATTTATCTTGCATTGAACTGTCACATTCTGAAATGTTTTTATCTCTACAAAGAAATCAAAACAACTGGCAAACTCTTATCTCTGTAAGTGGTGTTTTCTGATTTTAAGCTAGTGACATTTATCGTGGCTTAGTTGTCAGAAACTGAGCAAAGCTTAAACTGTGGAACTATAGCTCCAGGATTAAAATCAGAAAGAAAGAATAAACTTAAAATAATTCCATGGGCGCAATCAGAATAGGATAAGAGAAGGAAATCTCAAATCTTTTGACACTTGCCTAAATTGTCCCGAGTGTTTCAGCAGCACTCTTGTAAAAGTGCCATTCTTTACTGTGGGTAGGTGTCTGCCATAGCTTTCATCTGGAGTAAAACTTGTGCTTGAGACTGAATAGAACATGTTCTGGTATTGCAGATAGTCCATATTTCAGATCATACATAGAATCTATATTCATAGGCTCCTTCTGTGCCCACATTTTTAGGAGAACATCAGTATCTATCACAAGGTTTTCCTTTATGAAGAAATGAATCCCACTGAGCATAGTGATACATGTCTATACTCCAAGCACTCAGGAGGGAGGCTGAGGTAGGAGGATGGCAAGCTGGAGACCAGTCTGTGCTACCTAGGAAAATCCTCTCTCAAACAAAAAACAAAATCAATTCTTCTTCATGTGCTATTTTTCTCTGCCAACCTCAAGTGATGCCAAATATCAGTTCTGAGTTAATCCAATGTGTTAGAGATATTCTAATCTCCTAAAGTGCATATGCCAATTAAAGGGAGAATGAAAATACATTTCTTTTATTAAAAGCATAGATTTAGAAATATGTTTCTTTTTAAGTATACTTAGTGACCAAACCATAGCAATTGAAACAGCAATTCTGCATTACTGAAAGTTTCAAATGACTTGACCAAATAAAATAGAAATTTAACAATATGACAAAATCAACCCTCAGAATTCTCATGTCTTAAATTCTGCCTCATATCGTCCTTTACCATCAGCATGTGAAGTTTCAGAAGTAGTCATTTGCCCTAGTTAATGTTTGAAGAAGCCAGGGCTGATTCCCATGTCACAAACTCTTGGTTACGTCTTGTCTTGTCTTGTCTTTTCTTTTCTTTCTTTCATTTTTTCTTTATTTTTTATTAGACTTACTAAGGATGCCAAATAATTAGATCTATAGAGATAGTAGATACATCAATGCATTGAAAAAACTATCAAAGCAACCACTCTACCACTATGATTGTTGCAATGTTTTTAAGCAAATATGCAACATGTAGAAACAAACCAGGAATAGCAGAGTACTACAAACAAGCACTGATTCTATGTGACTTTGCTCTGTCTTAAATACACAGACCTTGCCTAACAAAGACTAGACTTTTTGTTTCAAAATAATTTACAAGCAGAGGTGGTGACACATACCTGTAATCCCATCAACTCAGAAGCAGAGGTAGGAGGATTACAAATTCAAGAAAAATTTAAAAAGGAATTAGGGGTGCCGCTCAGTGGTAGAAGACTTACAAAGTATGTGCAAAGGCCTGAATTCAGCACCTCCACTAACAACAACAAAAAGAATGAAACAAAACATGTAGTTGTTATTTATTTTTTATTCCTAATTTTAGAAGAAAAATATGTGCTCATTATAGAAAACATGAAAAATGGAGATTTTTTTTACAAAAAGAGAAAAATTAAAAATAATCTCAAAATATGAAAGAAACACATTTTTATGTATCTTGCTCCAGTATCTTTGTGAAAGAGTGTGTGTGTGTGTATGTGTGTGTGCGTGTGGGTATACATTTGTGTGAGTGTATTACAAGGTAGAGTAGCGTACTCACAAAGGAGATATAAAGTAAATTATTTGCACCCGTTTCAAGCCAATTTGTTAAGGGTCATTTTTCTATTGGATAATCATATCATTCAGTTTAAGCACAAAGTATTTTACTCAACTATTGTTGAAACAAACCAAGAGACTATTTACAGTATTATATATTGTACTCTTTAAAAAGTTTGATATATTTACAGATCAAAATATGTAATACCACACCTAGGTTGCCATAGAGACACCTAAATTTTATCAAGATAACAAACTCTAACAAAAATGCATTTTAATAAGTATGCTAAAGGCTTACTATAACTTAACCCCCATAAACATTTTTTGCATGAGTACTATGAGAAAAATACAGGTGCAAGGTATTATGTGCCTTTTAATTAGCTACATTATCCAGTCTCATATTTTTTATTCTATGGATGCTTCCTTTTCACTGATATATTTTCTCAGTTTAGAATTGTGAGTTAAAATAGCTATGTCCTTCAAATTTTTCAACTTTGTCTGTAAAATTTAAATACTGTGAAGAAATAAATGTATACACACATAAATACACATCTACGTGTGTGTGTGTGTGTGTGTGTGTGTGTGTGTGTGTGTGACCCATTGTCTCTTGGTATCCAGGAGTGATCAGTTTTGGGACTAGCCATGGATACCAAAATCACAAGTGTCAAGTTCCTTATAAAAAATGACATAGTATTTGCATAAAACCAGCACACATCCTCCTGTATACTGTAAATCATCTTTGGATTACTCGATGTTGTTGTTAGTTACCCTCGAGTTGGTATTCAACTCACAGTGACCCTATGTAAAAACAAGAAGCTGAACCCTATTGTCAGTGCTTCTCTGCTATTCATGGGGTTATTGTTATTATTATTATTATTATTGGAAAATTTTAACGTGCACCTTAATGTGATTCATTCTGAGATGGTTTTCATTGTGACATTTCCGTATATGCATTTTGTTGTACATTATTCATATAGGTTCCCTCTTACCCTCTTGTAAGCTTCCTCCCCCCATCCCAGCCCCCCATCAAAGACTCCTCTACCATTTACTTATCTTTTTATGGCAGTATTTTTCTATATATCCTTGGGTTCCACGTCTATTTCAGATAGAAACTTTTTCTGCAGTGAACTTTCTTTTTACCTTGTCAGAACTATTACATGCATTTTCTAGACCATCTATAATACCATTCTTACCTTTTTTTTCTTTTACTATGATATGACCTTTGTATAGGATTTTTTTCTTCTTATAATATTGATTCAGCTACCACATATGAATGAGAACATGTGGTGTTTCTCTTTCTGAGCTTGTGTTCATTCACTTAATAAAATTTTCTCCAATTCCATCCATTTTGCTGCAAATGGGCTTATTTCATTTTTCTGATTGCTGAGTAGTATTCCATTGTCTATGTGTACCATAGTTTTTTATCCATTCTTCTGTTTAAGGGCACTTTTGTTGATTCCATATCCTTGCTATTGTGAAAAGTGCTGCATTGAACATGGAGATGCAGGTGTCTCTGTGGTATGATAACACATCTCCCTCTGGGTAAATTCCCAATAGTGTTATAGCTGGGTCATAGGGTAGATCTATTTTCAGTTTTTTAAGATATCTCCATATTGATTTCCACCATGGTTGGACCAATTTACAGCTCCACTAACAATGTAAGAGTATTTCCTTTTCTCCGCAACCTCTCCAGCATTTGTTGTTATTTGTTTTATTGAGCTTGGCCATTCTTACTGGTGTAAGGTGAAATCTCAGAGTTGTTTTAATTTGCATTTCCCTAATTGCTAGGGATATTGAGCATTTTTTCATGTGTTTCATGGCTTTACAGACCTCTTCATTTGAGAACTGTCTGTTTGGTTCCTTTGCCCATTTGTGTATTGGGTTATTTGTTTTTTGGGGAGTTTTTTTCTTGAGTTCATTATAAATTGTGGTAATTAGACCTATGTCTGATGTATAGGATGCAAAGATTTTTTCCCATTCTGTGGGGGTTTCCTTGACTGTTAATTGTTTTGCTGTACAGAAGCTTTTTAATTTCATGTAATCCCATTTATCTATTCTTGCTGCAATTTCTTGAGCAATTGGAGTCCTATTAACGAAATATTTTCCTATGCCTATATGATAGAGTGTATTGCCTATCTTGCCTTCTATAAGTTTTAAAGTTTGTGGTTTTATGTTGAGATCCTTTATCCATTTTGAGTTAACTCTCATGTATTTTAAGAGATGCAGTTCAGTTTTCATTTTTCTGCATGCAGATGACCATGTTTCCCAGCACCATTTGTTGAAAAGGCTGTCCTTTTTCCAGTTTCCTTGCTTTGCTCTTTTGTCGAAAATCAGGTGGCTATAGGTGTGTTGAGGTATTTCTGAGTCTTCTATTCTGTTCCAGATGTCTTCACACCTATTTTTGTGCTAGTACCAAGCTGGTTTTGCTACCACTGCCCTGTAGTATAGCTTGAAGTCAGGGATTGTGATTCCACCTGCATTAGTTTTGCAGCTTAAGAGAGTTTGGGCTATATGTGGTCTTTTGTGGTTCCATATGAATTTTTGGATCATTTTTTCTATTTCTGTAAAGTCAGTCAGTGGAATTTTAATGAATATTGCATTAAATCTATAGATTGCTTTTGGTAGGATAGCCATTTTTACAATATTAATTCTCCCTATCCAGGAGCAGGGGAGGTCTTTCCATTTTTCAGTGTCCTCTGCTATTTCTTTCTTTAATGTTTTGAAATTTTCCTTGTAGAGATCTGAGGGGTCTTTGGTTAGATTGATTCCAAATTATTTAATTTTCTAGTGGGCTATTATGAAAGATTTTTTTTTTTTTTTTTGAAATTTCCTTCTCTTCCTGTTTGGACTTGGTGTAAAGAAAAGCTATTGATTTTTGTGTGTTGATTCTATAACCTGCTACTTTGCTGAAGGAGTTAATTAGTTCTAGAAGTTTTCTGGTTGTGGTTTTGGGGCCTTTCAGGTATAAGATCATATCATTTGCAAATAAGGATAATTTGACCTCTTCATTGCCAATCTGTATCATTTGATTTCTTTCTTTTGTCTGATTGTCCTGGCAAGGAATTCAATTACTATGTTAAATAGAATAGGAGAGAGAAGACATCCTTGTCTTGTTCCAGATCTAAGAGGAAATGGTTTCAGTTTTTCTCCATTGAATATAATGTTGGCTGTAGGATAGTCATAAATGGATTTTATGATATTAAGGTTTTTGTGTGTTCTACCTATCTTCTCCAGTGTTTTTATCATGAAAAGGTGTTGTACTTTGTCGAAGGCGTTTTCAGCATCAATTGAGATGATCACGTGGTTTTTATTTGCCAGTTTATTGATATAATGGATTACATTAATTGATTTCCATATGTTGAACCAGCCTTGCATCTGTGGTATAAATCCCATTTGGTCATGGTGAATAATATTTTTCATATCCTGCTGGATTCTGTTTGCCAGAATTTTATTAAATATTTTTGTATCTAGATACATAAGGGAGATGGGGGTCTATAATTCTCTTACATGAATCTTTTCCTGGTTTAGGTATCAGGGTGACAGTAGCTTCATAGAATGAATTTGGGAGTGTTCCCTCCTTTTCTATTTTTTGGAATAATTTGAGGAATGCAGGTATTATATCTTCTTTAAAAGTTTGGTAAAATTCTGCTGTGAATCCATCAGGACCTGGGCTCTTCTTTGTTGGGAAGGTTTTAATTACCTTTTCTATTTCTGTATATGTAATGGCCTTGTTTAGGTCAGTTATGTCTTCTGGGGTTAGCTTTGGTAGGTCATATGTGTTAATAAATTTGTCCATTTCTACTGCATTTTCATATTTTGGGGAATACAATCTCTCATAATAATCCCTGTCTATTTTCTCTATTTCATTCAGGCTGGTGCTTATGGACCCATTTTATTTCATAATCCATCCCATGTTCATTTTTTCCTTTTTCCTTTTGATGAGGTTGGCCAGAGGAATGTCTATTTTATTAATCTTTTCAAAGAATCAGTTCTTAGTCTTAGTAGTTTTTTTAATTAACTCTTTGGTTTCTAATTGAGATATTTCTCCCTTTATTTTTGTAAATTCTTTTTGGATGCTCCTTTTAGGATTGACTTGTTGTTGGATATCTAGTGCCTTAAGATGGGTCATTAGGTCATTTATTTGGCTCTTCTTTACTTTATTGATGAAGGCACTCAATACTATAAACTTCCCTCTTAAAACTGCCTTTGCTATATCTCATATGTTTTGGTAGGATGTGATTTCTCATCATTTGATTGCAGGAAGTTTTTAAATTCTATTTTGATTTCATCAACCACCCATTGGTCACTCAGCAGTGTATTATTCAGTCTTCATGAGTTTGTAAAGTTTCTGGAATTACTCTTTCTCTTGACCTCCAATTTTATCCCTTTATGATCTGATAGGGAACAGGGGATAATTTCTGCTTTTCTGTATTTGTTGAGGGAGTTCTTATTCATAGGGTTTTCAATGGCAGATTGATTTTTGGGTGTGGGCTGCTGAGTCCTTCTCCCAAGCCTACATTATCTGGTGTTCCCAGGTAGTCTCCCATCCAAGTACAAACCAGGCCGGACCCTACCGAGCTTCCAAGATCTGACAGGATCACATGTCACAGGGCTACGACTACAGGCTTTAGATTACTTATAATACCTAATACAATGGGACATTATAGAAATCGTTGTTACACTGTATTTAAGGAATAAGGACAAGAAAAAAAGAGTCTGTACATGCTCAGGAAAAATACATGTTCCCACTAGGCTAGGCTGCTTATGCCTGGAATCCAGAGGCAGAGGCAGGAGGATTGCAGATTTGAAGCCAGGGGCAGCCTGTGGAACTTAGACCCTGTCTCAAGATGAAAATAAAAAATGGGCTAGAGGTTCAACCCATTGGTAGAACACTTGCAAAATATGTACAAGGCCCTAGGCTCAACCCTCCAAAAGCCCCCCTTGCAAATTTTCCCCTCCGATATTTTTTGATTTGATAGTTGTTGAATCTGCAAAGCAACTTACAGATACAGAGGGACAACTGCATGTGCATGCATACATTCATATTTATATTCATAAGCATATTTATATGAGCATATAGACATATGTACATACACTCATCTTTGTATATTCATATCTTTGTGTCTTTTCTATGTATGAATGAACAGCACTAGCATGAAGATTGTTAAGTTTCTGAGAAATTAGGTTGCAACATGGGTTATAACAAAGATATTGTTATAACAAAGATATTTAATTTTTAGTGACTTCTATGAGACTGCTCTATTTATGGAAAGAGGAGTTTTGGTAATCATACCATCCATCAAGGACAAGTTGAGGGAGAATTAATGGGGTGCCAGTAAGAGCCAAAGAGATGCACACAGGAGCGTTAGATTTCAGTGAGGAGAGGAGTTCTTGGGGCTAACAGGTGTTACAGGTATTCTTAAAATATTGTTCATAAAATTGTTTCTCCTAAAAATGTACATCATTAAAAAGAATGAGGAAACAAAACCTATTTTGGGAGACAATTAGCTTAACAGAGTAAAGTTAGGTGTTGGTTCACGTTTTAGCTCTGGGACTTAGTAACCCTGTGATCTTTGACAACTTTGCTGAACTAAGTTACCAGTTAAATAAGAATATGACCACCCAATAGAGTTTGCAGAGACATTTGAAAAATAGAGGATTACAAAGGATGAACACCCCAAATGATTATAATAAATCTTGGAGGAAATTTGCTCATAAACAAGATCATGCAGAGAAGTAGGAGAGACTAATAAGCAAGAAGTTTAAATTCATATATATTATATATAACATGTATGTATAATTATGTATACCAATACACATACATAACATATATGTGTATAATAATACAAATATTATGCATTATATATACCAATGCTAATATGTAATATATGTTATACATGTAATACTAATATTAATGTATATATATGTGTATATATATATACATATACATATATATACATATATATATATATAATATATTAGTCTTTTAGTCTTTCTTATAGAATGGAAAAATTCCAGAGACATCAGGGTTTGTGCCTAGGGCCTAAGGTGAGGGGGAGAACAAAGAGACAAGTACATGGGAACCAAGAAGCAAAGTATATATTTCATTTTGTTAGGGATCAATAAAACAAATAATCATCTATAATCAGTCTCTCTCTGATTATTATTTAAGAAGCAGATTAAAAGAAGTGAATTAGTTGATGGTTGGATTTTATAATAAATCCCAGAGGCAATTGGAAATAAATGATAAAAGTTCTTAATAAAGAAAATGAATGAAAATTCAAAAATGTTTATTAAAAATATTAAAATGTTAGGTCAGCAAAAGAAAATAAAATGGAAAAACAATGTACCATGTAATTTTATTCATCAATAAGTTGTTAGGTGCCATCCATCTCATAGTGACCCTAGGTACAGCAGATTGAAACACTTCCTAATTCTGTGCCAGGCACACGATCTTATTTATATTTAAGCTCATTGTTGCACACACTGTGTCAGTCCATCTGGTGGAGGGTTTTCCTTTTTTTCGCTGACCTGCCACTCTCCCAAACATGATGTGTTTCTCCAGGGATTGGTCTCTCCTGACTACATGTCTGAAATGTGTAAAATGCATTCTAGCCATCCTTGCTTGCAAGGAACACTCTGGTTGCTCTTCCTTAGAACAGATCTGTTGGTTCTTTTGGCAGTCCATGGTGTATTCGCAATTGTCTCCAGTGTCATAATTCAAAAACATCAATTCTTCTTCTGTCTTCCTTGTTCAATGTCCAGGTTTCACAACCATATGATGCTACTGAAAATACCATGGCATGACTCAGGTGCACTTTCATCTTCAATGTGACATCTTTACTTTTTAATACTCTAAAGAGATCTTTTGCCACAGCTTTTCTGAGAGCAATACATCTTTTGATTTTTTTTGACTGCTGGTTCCACGGGTGTTGATTATAGAGCCAAGCAAAGCAAAATCTTGGACAACCTCTATCTTTTCTCCATTTATTGTGAAGTTGCATAGTGACCCAGTCGTAAGGATTTTTGTTTTGTTGATGTTTATTCACAACCCATACTGAAGGCTATGTTCTTTGATCTTCATCAGTAAATGTTTTAAATCTTCTTCCCTTTCAACAAGCAGAGTTATATCATCTGTATAACGCAGGTTATTAATGAGTCTTCCTCCAATCCTGATGCCACCTTCTTCCTCATAAAGTCCAGCTTCTAGGATTATTTGCTCAGCATATAAATTGAAGAGATGTGGTGAAAGTATACAGCCCTGACTCACACCTTTCTCAACTTTAAACCAGGCAGTGTTTCCTTGTTGTATCCGAACAACTACCTTCTGGTTCAAGTACAGATTCCTCATGAGTACAATTAAGTGCTCTGGTATTCCCATTTTCCAAAGTGTTATCCATGATTCATCAATTAGTTGTAAACATTTAAATAAAATTGAGCTTATAAATGTGACACTATAAAAATCATAATAATTCATCATGATTTTATTACAGACATATATGGAGGTTGGAAATAAATACTATTCACACATTTTTTATACCAATGCATTAGTGGAGAATATAAGAGATACTAGAATATAAGAGATACTAGAAGTATGTTTGATTATAGTAATAATTTATTTTGGGTTCTGGGATGGAATCCAGGGTCTCACACATGCTAAGCTCACAGTCCAACACTGAACTGTACCTCCAGTTCAGTAATAATTTCTAGTAAATGTTCTAAATAATATAGTAATACAAAGTACTAAAGCATAATAAATATTTCTTACCAAGAAAGAAGAAAAATTTTATTAAAATTGAAATATTAATGATGACATAACAGAAGAAAAACATGGGCATGTCACTTGTCATTATCACTCAAGGGGGTTTTAACATTTGAGCCAATGAAATAATTCACTAACATGAAACTAATCCCTTTCAACAAAGGAAGATGGAGCAATTGGGGCATCTATATGAAACAAAAATTAACACCCTCATATTAATAGTGTACATGGATTGTAATCAACATCAACTTATGTGCATGAGTCATTGTACAGAATCACTGCATTTAATTTTCTCAGAATTTAGGGAGGATAATTCTCTAAGGATTTAAGATCTGAGTATTCAGGTTGTTGATTTGACAAGATCTCTGGAATACTGATCAGTTTTTCATGAGATCAAAGTTTACCATCATCATTCTTTTTGTTTTTTGTTTTGTTTCATTTTTCTTGGTGTTCTTGAGGGTTGAACCAGGGTCTTGTGCATGCTAGGCAAGCTATGTACCCCTAAGCTGCACATCCAGCCCATTTTTCATGTTTTATTTTGATACAGAGTCTCGCTAAATGCCACAGGCTGCTTCTGATCTCTAACTAGTGATCTTCCTGCCTCAGCCTCCTGTGTCACTGACACTACACACCTGTGCCAAGACACCAAGCTTTCTCTGTGTTGTTAAATAAACTTTGAAAAGTATTGTAGTCAACTTTGGATCTAGTGACAAATAAGATTACTTTGCATTAACCATGAGTATTTCATGTTGCCCTTGACAAAAAAGAGAAGGAAGAAGAGGGTAACCCTAGAATCCTATGTGTGATAACATCATGTTGAAGATAGACTGGTTGTTCCTTCAGCTGTATTTAAATATTGTGTTACAGTCCACACCAAGGAGAGTCACTGAATTCAGGTCTTTGGCAGATACTTTAATCAATGTTTGTTAGCCACATTTACAAGAAAGCAAAACACTTAGGATGTTGAAATGATACGTAGGGCAGATACTGAGAAAAGATATTACAATAGTCACCACCTCATCTGCAGGAGTTAAATTTCAAGACCCCCAGTGGATGGCTGATATTATAGACAGTAGCAAACCATATATATATATATATATATATATATATATATATATATATATATATACACATATATATACATACACATACATACATACACACACATATATATGTACATATATACATATATACATATATACATACATATATACATATATATACATACGTACACACATACATACATACATACATACTCAGATATTGAGAAAGTTGATCTGACAACCAAGGAAACTTCTCAGAGACTTCATGGAGGGCAGCATATACACACAGCATAGATACACATGGGAAAGATAATTCACAACCCACCTAGATTAGAGCAAGTTGCTGAAAAATTCCAACATATTGCTCAGAATGGTATGCAAGTACAGTATATGAGCTGTTTCTGGAATTTTCTTTTTAATGTTTTTGGGTCATAGTTGACTGTAGAAGGTGGAACCATGAATAAGGAGGAAATACTGCAGTAGCAATAGGAAATAGAGCAATCAGAATATGGTGGATTCATGTTAATGAACAAAAATATGAAGGACAGAGCTATAACTTCTTTCTGCTGAGGTGCTAGTCCTGCTGGACTTACATACATCCAGCATGAAGCCCAGGCTCCATGAAAGTTTTAAACTCACAGGTTTCTAGTTTCCTTATCTTCTCACTGATCGATGTATGTCTGACTGTGCCCCATTCCTTTACATGAACTAGTCTGGGACTCTGCATCTTGAACCACTGAAACTTAACTAAAACTATACACTTTATAACCACCATCCACATCAGATGCCATGGTTTTCTTGTGGTTCTTGTTAGATGCAGTTGAGTCGGTAACTGATTCATAGGACCCTAGTTTTCTGAGGGTGGGTTGCCAGGTCCTTCTCCCAAGCCTACAGTAGTACAGCTGCAGGCATAGTTTTCTTGGGTAATTGTAAATTAATTCAGTCACCTACCATCCATTCATCCACATATTTATGAACCTGGAAGTCATAATTCATTCTTCTCTCTTCTTGTCCAACTCCATCCCTCTACTCATCTCTACTCTCCTTCCTGTCTGTTGTTGTCGTTAGGTGCCGTTGAGTCGAGTCTGACTCATAGCAACCCTATGTACAGCAGATCGAAACACTTGCCGATTCTGTGCCAGGCAAACGATCTTATTTATGTTTAAGCCCATTGTTGCAGACACTGTGTCAATCCATCTGGTGGAGGGTTTTCCTCTTTTGCATTGACCTGCCACTCTCCCATACATGATGTTCATCTCCAGGGATTGATCTCTCCTGACTACATGTCCGAAATATGTAAGACGCAGTCTGGCCATTCTTGCTTCCAAGGAGCACTGTGGTTGTACTTCTTCTAGGACAAATTTGTTGGTTCTTTTGTCAGTCCATGGTATATTTAATAGCTGTCTCCAGCACCATGATTCAAAAGCATCAATTCTTTTTCTGTCTCCCTTGTTCAATGTCCAGTTTTCACAACCATATGATGCCTGTCTAGCCACCTTATTTTCAGGATTGATTCACCATTTCATCCTTAATACTACTTTCTCAGCTAAGTAATATTCCTTTCTTGAAATACCATGAGATCGTTGTAACTATTCAATTCCTACCAATCCTATTTTCTTATCATTCCCCATATTTTATTCAGTATAATCAATATAAGACTTAAATATGACTATTTTTTGTGAAAGCCCTATCACAAATATATTGTCCTCTTATACTAAGTTATCTAAGACTCTGTTTTCTCTGTTGCTCCAGGTTTAGCTCCCCCAACATCTTGAGCCATTGCCTTATATTCTTATGTACTCCACAGCTTTATTTTCTTGGGCATCTCCCGCTTATTCCTCAACACTTAATTGAATGGTCATTTTCTCCAGGAAGACTTTCTTAAACATGCTGCTGGGACTCTCCTCTGTGCTTGTATAGCTTTGCTTCTCTAACACAGCACATGTCAGTATCTGCTAAATAATTATCTTCACTGTCGGGCCTTCCACCAAGCTAGCAGCTTCTTGAGGGTGATGACTGTCTCATACCCCAAAATCTAGAATAGTACCTGGAATATGCTAGGGACCCATCAACATTTGTTGAGTAAATGTACATTAGGTAGTACATTCCTTTCAAATTAAATGACCTCTAGAGCTCTCTCTCACTATTGCTTGGCCCTATGTTGCCTGTAGTAAGTGTCAATGGCAGCTGATTTACCTGCTATGCCAAACCCAATTTGTGGCTTTCATTCATGAGAACAAGAAGGCATAGATTCAGAAAGAAGCCTCTGTGGAATAATTTCATCCCTTGTGTGGTTTCCCAGAGAGCTGATCTCACTAAGCTCATCTTGTTTCCCCTTCAGTTTTATTTTAAAAACACCTTCAATTTAACCTTCCTGTGATTGACCACAAATTTAGAAGAACCCTTCAGTTATTATTTGCTCCGTATATGGGGCTAGGGTTTATTTAGCTCAGTTGATGGAGTGCTGCTCTGCACTATCTGCGGCCCCAGGTTTGATCCCCAGCACTGCGAAAATGGGAGAAGGACATGTCAATCCACTCCCAAAACAATCCTGAAATAATCAACCATTAAAAATCCTGAGACTAGGAGTAGGACCTGTCTTAATGGCACCTAACAACAACAACATTTTTCCTAGTATAAGAAAATCTATTGTTTTAGAAAGATTTGTTCTCATACCAACAGAAGAGGGTGGGCAGCTGGGACAAGGAGCAGAGAAACAAGAGTCACCTCAGGCATGCAACTGTTCATAACCAGGTGTGAGGAAATATAAATATATTTAAAAAACACTTGTTCTTACTTTACTGTATTTAGTTTGATTTATTGGATAAAATATATCTTTAAAAACAAAATCATAAGAAAATGATTGCTACTGTTTTAGAGCTTCAACTTGAAAAGGATTTCTAGTGTGAGGAGCTGGGCTCCTCTGGAGACATTTCACAGCACCTTCATTAGTGTCAAGTCGAGGAGCCCAGGGGGCTTCTATACATTTATAGTCCTTCCTAAAGGATCAAAAGCAGTTTCTCCTTGTATATACAGTCAACAGGATCTTGCCATTTCTTCAGGAAGTGCCAGCTCTGCTGCTGAATTTAATCTGTGTTCAGAACTGCCTGCAGCAGAATTTCAGACCTAACCAGCAGATGATTCACCCTTGCAATTATCCAGGTTTGATGACTGTGGTAGGCACAGTGATCCCCCACAATGTCCACATTCTAAACCCCAGAAGTAATGAATAACACAAAAGGGATTAAAGTTGGAACTCAGCTGATCCTTAAACAGGGAAATCATGGCCATTTAAAAGAAGAAGAGGAAAGAAGACAAGTCACTCTAGGAGATTTGAGAAACATGAGGGAAAGAAGGGACAACCCAGGGAATACAGGTAGCCTCAGCAAGCTGAGAAAGGACTTCAGCTGACAACAAGCAAGGGTATATTGACCTCAGTTCTACACATACAAAGGGCTGAATTTTGCCAATAATCTGAAGAGAAACAGATCATCCTTTCTCTAGATCTTCCAGGAAGGCTCCTCACTGATAACTTGATTTTAACTTCATGAATCCCATGTCCAATTTATGATATACCAAACTATAAGAGAATAAATTTGTGTTTATTGAAACTACTAAGTTTTTGGCAATTTGTTCCTGCAGCATAGAAAAGAATACAATGATCTGTCAAAAACATTGATCACCTTATCCTTAAAAGGAACAAAAATGCTTCAAGAGCATTGCAATCTAATTGTCAAAGACAGATAAAAATTCCCAGAAATTTCAACAGTGATGAAAGAACCAAACAGTATTTTGAGACAGTAATTGGTTTGGTGGCATAGAGTAGTACATGATAAATTGCAAAATAATTCTGCTAAGTTTTGAGTAGAGTCTTAATGAAGAGATAGGAAGAAATGAGTGTCAGGTTCATGATCTCAAGTATCTACTAAGATTCAGCACAGAGCTTGTAGATAGTCTTAATAAGCATTGCTTTATTTCAGGGACAGCAGCATTATATTATTAAATTGCACATTTCATGACCTGAAATGTAGGAAAGTTGGGAAAACAGTTGAAGTTTCCTGTTGAAGTTTTCAGGAAATTGGATAGGAAATAAGTATTGATGTACAAGTTGGATGATACAGAAAAGGAAGAGAAGGAAAGACTTTGCAGAAGAAAATAAACTAAGCAGTGTTTTAGTGTTGACAATGTCTGTGTCACCTTGTGAGACACTAAGGAAAATACACACTTGCTGAAATCCAACTGCAAAATTGGAGTGGGCACCTCAGCTGTATTCTCCACCACTCCCTGAATTAGTGGAGGCCAGTGCATGGTGTCTGATAATGAGAAAGCAGAGTAATTTCTCATGTACCTTCCTTTAATCCAACAGAGACACTGCTTGATTTGCAACACATTTAGGAAAAGGAATCATTGCCATTTGGGGTCTTGAGCCCCCTCAATTGTGGAGACAGTGAAGGTTATTGAAATCAGGAGAAATACTCAGAAAATGCCACAGTCCTGCCAAAAGTAGAATATTGAAGAGGCAAGGAAATTTTGTGATGGGCAAAGACGGTTTTTAGAAGTGCCTCTGTGTTACCTCTGCTACAAAAGTGAGATGACCAAAGCACTTACCTATCTGAAATTTCCCCTGAAGATGCCTGAGCTATCATTGACTTTCAGGCTGAAAAGCAGTGAATCTAGGAGCAGAAACTGCATCTAACTTCTCTTCCTAACTTAAGTTCCAGAAAATCAAATTCCTATAGAACTGAAAGTTCAGTCATAAAAGTAAATAGGGCAATGAAATGCATGTGATCCTTTTGGTCTGATGATCCAGGTACAATTTCTTTCATTAGTGCATTGTAACAGTAGGACCTCAAAATATGGCCCACCCTTTCTGAACTTCAGTTTCTTCTTTTATGAAATGCCACTGAACATAGCAATATATCACCTCTCAGGGTAAGCATTTATTTTGGTATGAATTTTAATGATATCACATAAATTTTCAGTGAAATCTAAAGTACTATAAAATATTAGCATTGTTGCAGTCATCGTTATTGTATTAGTTTGCTAGGACTGTGTTATGGTTTAGATCTAAATGTTTCCCAGGGGTCATGTGTTCGAATGTCAAGTCTCCAGATAGTAGAGATGTCCTAGGAGATTGTGGAACTTTGGAAGGTGGGATCTGGCTTGGTGGGAGTGTGTCACTGGGGACAGGCCTTTGCCATTTTTTACCCAGGACATGCAAAGATTCTCTGCTTCCCAATGGTGAAAATGTGAGGTTCTCTGTTACAAGCGGTGCTTCCTGCCACTGAAATGCCTGTCCTGTTGCCATTATGGTTTGAGCCTCTAACTGTGAGCCTCTAATAAATATTTCCTCCCATAAATTTCCTTCAGTTTGTTTCTCTGCCACAACAACACACCAGCTGAATAATATTGGCAGCTTTAACAATGTACTATGAACTGGGTGGGCTGGGATTTAGCTCAGTGGGTAGAGCGCTGCACTGCAGTCTCTGAGGCCCGGAGTTCAATTCCCAGCACCGCAAAAATGGGAGAAGGGCCTGGCAATCCACTCCCAATGCAATCCCGAAACAGTCAGCCATTGAAAACCCTATGAGGGTCGCTATGAGTCGGATACCGACTCGACGGCACCTAACAACAACAACAA
>VMDO01016060.1:24785-49166 GCA_007922755.1 Pedetes capensis | reverse complement strand
GCTCAAGTTTAGATATTGTAAATATTTTACTCAAATCACACAGGAAAAAGATTGTGAAGTCTAGATTGGACTGAAAGTTAAATTTATGTTTTTAAGTTTACAAATGTATTTATCATACTGATATTTCATTTAAAAAGAAGTTACCACATAGTAATGTCTGTAGTGTGCAGTAGGTGCATGCGCTTATTATTGTGACATGCATGTGTTTATAGAGGCATGTGTTCTCATTCTTTTACAGAGTCAATACAAGAATCATACTCTAAATGTTATCCCATTCCTTTTTATTTGTACATTTATGAATTACATATCAAAGGAATAGATTAAAATAAAGTTACTATGATTATATATGTGATTTTCTTCTTATTTCTAAATCACTTAAAATTGTTGTTTTAAAAATATTACCAAAAATGCAAAATATTATTTCATATATATATATATAAATGAATTTTTCCAATTGTCATTTTCTCACAGATAATCTATCCAAAATACAACATATAGAATTAGTCTCCACTATCATCTATGTCTACAGCCATACCACTCTGGTGTCTAATACTATCTGGTCTCAGTAGCTAAGCAGGGTCAGGCCTTGTTAGTATTTGAATGGGAGGCCATGTGGGAAAACTAGGTGCTGCATGCTAGGAAGAAAGACTTAACAATCCACTCCTGAAACAATCAGCCATCAAATGCTCTATGAATAGCAGAGAAAGCACTGACAATAATGCCAGGTATAACACAGTATTGGGTAGTGTTGCATTCTGTTGTACGTAGGGTTGCTATGATTCAGACTTGACTCAAGGACACCTAACAATAACAACAACCATCTTTAAAGACATACCTTAATCTTATCAATTACATAATATTTAAAATTTTCCTCCACTATCCATATCCCCTCTAATTCTAGGCTGCTTTTAGAATAGTTTCATTAATATTATTTTTTCTCTACTTTATCTCCATATTGGCACATGCATGGGACTCAATAAATATTAAAATAAATATTAACATTTTTGTTCTTTTAGTTTTGCATTTATTTTATTTATTATTGTTGTTGGGTAGAGAGTAATAAGTCATTATATCCATTATGCAATTATTAAATCACTTTAGCTTACACATTCATCACTTAAATATTTTACATAACAGTTAAAAAAGAAAAAAGTAGAAATTTTAATTAGTATGTAATGAAAATCATGTGCAATCGTGAGTTATATTCTCATTGATTTTTTTCCTTTCCCTTAATTTTTTTCACACATTAATATAGTTGCATCTTGAATTTTGGGATTTTCCTCTCACTCTTTACCCCTATACATTATTTCCTCTCCACCTCTCCCCTTCCCAACCTCTGCTTTGACCCACTGAACCCCTCCACCTTCTTTCTCATCTGCTTGTATTTTCCATTCTTAGGTATGATTGTTCACCTCTCTCTCTCTCTCTCTCTCTCTCCCCCCCCCCCTGTATCTCTATAAAAGATATTTACCTCTCTATCTCTCTATATATAGATAGAGTGATAGAGAGATAAATATCTTTTTCTTCTTTTAAGTTAGATTTATCTCACACTTATGATGAGAACATATAGTATTTCTCTTTTTGAGTCTGGGTTAATTTTCTTAAAATGATGTTATCCAGTTCTGCTCATTTTGCTGCAAATGATATAATTTTAATCTCCCTTATTGCTGAGTAATAATTCATTGTGCATATACACCACAATTTTTCAGTACACTTCTGTGTTGATGGACACTTTTGTTGATTCTATACCCTTGCAATTATGAAGAGTATTGTATTAAATATGGAAGTGCCAGTGTCCCTGTGCTATGATGACTTATCCTCTTTTGATCATATTCCCAGGAGTGTTATAACTGGGTCCTATGGCAACTCTGTTCTACAAAATGAGGCAAAATTAAAACTATTCCCTCTAAGATTAGGAGGAAGGCAAGGATGTCCACTTTCTCCTCTCTTAATCAATCTTGTGATTGATGTCCTAGCCAGAGTAATCGGGTAAGAAAAAGAAATTAGAATACAATTAGGGAAGGAAGAAGCCAAACTATCCTTATTCACAGATGACATGATTCTATACATAAAGGACCTTAAAAATTTCAATAGAAAACTCTTAGAGCTAATCAGCTCCTTTGGCAAAGTAGAAGGATACAAAATTACATTCAAAAGTCTGTAGCCTCCCTGTACATCAAGACACCAATCCCATTCACAATAACCGCCCAAAAATTAAATATTTAGGAATCAATCTAACCAAAGGCCCTAAACAATTCAGTAATGCAAACATCAAAACATTAAGAAAGAAATAGCATGGAAACACCTCCCTTGCTCATATATCAGAAGAATTAATAGTGTGAAAATGGCTATCCTACCAAAAGCATTTTATAGATTTAATGCAATCCCCATCAAAATGCCAATTACATACTTTTCAGAAATAGAAAAAGGAATCTAAAATTCATATGGAAGCATAAAAGACCATGGATAGCTAAAATAATTCTAAGCCACAAAAACAGTGCAGGTGGTATCACAATACCTGACTTCAAACTATACTATAGGACCACAGAGGAAAAAACAGCTTGGCATAAAAATAGGCATGAAAATCAATGGAACAGAATTGAAAACCCAGAATTGCACTTATGCAAATACAGCCACTTGATCTTCAACAAAGGGGATATGGACATTCATTGGAGAAAAGTTAGCCTCTCAACAATTGGTGCTGGGAAAATTGAATATCCACTCACAGAAGAATGAAAATAGTTCTCTATCTTTCAATCTGTATGAGAGTCAACTCAAAATAGATCAGAGAATTCAACATAAAATTGTAAATCTTAAAACTACTAGAAGAAAAGACAGGAAACATACTCTAACACATAGGCATTGGCAAGCATTTCCTTAACAAGAATCTATTTGTCAGGAAACTGCACCAAGAATCAACAAAACTAAAAAACTTCTATACAGCAAAGGAAACAATAGAGGTAATGGACAATCCACCAAATGGGAAAAAATCTTTGCATCCAACACATCTGACAAGGGACACAAATAATCCAATAAGTGGGGAATGGAACTGAACAGACAGTTCACAAGTGAGGATACACAAATGACCAATACACACATGAAAAAACGATCAATATCCCTAGCGAGCAGGGAAATGCAAGTAAAAGCAACAGTGGGACTCCATCTCACTCCAGTAAGAATGCCCAAGTTTAATAAAAACAAATAATGACAAATACTGGTAAAGACACAGAGGAAAAGGAACCACTTACACTGCAAGTGGGACTGTTAGTTAGTTCAGCTACTTTGGAAATCAATGTGGGGTTAACTTAGAAGACTAGGAATAAAAATATTAACTTTTTGAAAGACCTTCATTTTACAGACAAGTTTAGGTTGAATCAACGGATATTAACAATACAGAAAATTTTTAGTCTACAAAAATGTTGTTTTCATATGGGCCTAATTAAAATATTATGTCAAAGGAAACATTTATGGTAATTTTCTATGTGACTGGCCTAGGAAACAGTAAATACTAAGTACAATTTTGTTACAAGAATGAAGATACTAGGACTCACTGTGGCTGCATATATCCTAACATTAGAATGATGCAGAGAAGGTTATCATGAGCTTTACACAGGGGTGACAAGGAAATTCATGAAATGTTCCATATTTAAAAGAAAACAAAGAATATATAAAAGACTGAATGAATGAGTTAATGGGTCCTTTGATAGGAGAAGGATGTGGCAATCCACTCCTGAATAAATCCCATAACAATCAGCCATTGAAAACACTATGAGGATCACTATGAGTTGGACGTGACTTGACAGCACCTAACAACAACCATATGGTATCTTTAATCATGACAGAGTTAGACCTTGAGTTTGGGTGACTGAGACTCCGAGTTGGTGTTAAATGATCATAATATTAGAGATCTGAAAATGATGAAAGCACAAAGCTCACAGGGGTAGGCTTTCATTGAATAACGTGTTCCTTTTAAAATATGCAATGTATTTTCCTTTGACAATAAAGAAATTTAAATGAAATTTAGGCATATGAAGGAGAATCACCTATAGTAATTTTAATGTATTTTAAGCTATGATACAGTATATACTACAAGCTGATGTAAAGTAATGGAATATACTATTTAAAACAGTATGTGCATATATACACACATGTAAATGTACTCAACTTATTTTATGCAGGTTGAAGTCAAGGAAATTGAATATTTGAAAGGGATTATGTTTCATTTGGTGTACATAAAAGTTATTGCTCCTTGTTAGAGCAAAACTTCCACATCTACATATTTATCCTCATATATTTTTGTATTTTAGGAGAGACATTTTTAAAATGTGCTATTATATGGTATAGAAAATGGTATTCTCTCCTTGCCTATAAGAAATAATCAATCAGAAATGGAATGAATGCAAAATTTCCAAAAACATTCCACCATCCTTTTTTATACCATATAGGATACTGAATCATTGGATAAATTTGTCTAAATTCCTGCACCAAATGTTTTATCCTCCCACAAGAGATTTCTTAAAAAGCAAGAACAAGGTTTGGAAAAAGTTATACATTTTATACAGTCACCTTCAGTGATTCAGTATGCCCTTGCCAATCTTCAGTTAAAACTAATTAGATTAAGGAGATAAGATATAGAAACTGCTTGAATAATATCAATAGTCTTAGATTGTGTTCATATCCATCTGTCTAACTGTTCCATGCATTGTTTTTAATATTCATAGAGTTCTGCAACTATGAACACAACCAAATATAGAACATTTCCATTATGCACAAAAGAAACTCCATAATCGGTTTGCAGTCATGTTGTCCCTAATGAACAGTCAGCTGTAAATCTTCATTTATATGTGATGATTGATGTGTGTCTTATGTCTTTCTGCTTTTAGCATACTATCTTCATAATTTTCCTTCAACATTATACCATGATATGTCTTGGTGTGGATATCTCTGTGTTTTTGAACTTCATCGAGTACTTGCATATACAAATAAGTATTTCAATTGGTACATTTTCTGCCATTGATTCTTCACATTTTTTGTTCATTTTTCTCTCCTGCTCCTGGTGGTCTTACTATGGTATGATCAAAAGATAAGATGAATGTTTAAATTTAAAAAAAATTACACAAATAAGACACATTACCATTAATTCCCCACAAAATACTCCCACTGGCTTCAGACACACTGTCCCTTCATTCTTGCCACTTTCTGAAGCAGTTCCAGGACTAATCTTTCATATCTTTTGTTTCATCCTTCCTCATGACAATGCTCCATTATACACATTATTTCTGGTATGGCCATTTCTGCCACAAATAACATTGCAGTGTGTCTTCATCCACCTTATTCACCATATCTGGCACTGTGCGACTTCTGGCTCTTCCTCAAAGTCAAAATGATCGTGAAAAGTAAATATTTTGAATTAATTCAGGATATTGAGGTAACCATGACAGCACAACTAAAGATACTCACAAAAGAAGACTTGCAGAATTGCTTCAGAAAGTGGCAAGAATCATAGCAAAATTGTGTTCAGAGCCAGTATTTTGAGGGGGATTAATGGCAATGTGTCTTCTACTATATACTTTTTTAATTTAAGAATTAAATCTTTTTATCTTTTGATCTTTTTGATCTTTATCTTTTGATCTTTTGATCACACCTCATATTTATGTGCTTAATATCATTCCACATTTTCTGATGCTCTAATCATTTGAATTCATTTTTTTCCTTTTTGTGATTCAATTATATAATCATCACTGGTCTTTAAATTCTTGTTAGAGTTTTTGAAATCTTTTTGCTTGTTTGACAGGTAAGCCGATGTACAGTCATGTTTTTGTTTTCTTTTTTCTTTCCTGTGTATGGATCACACTTTCTTTCTTTTTATATGTCTCATAATTTAATTTTTGCCAAAGAGTCAACATCTTAGGTAATATGTTGTGGCAGCTCTATAAGTTGATGTCTTTGAGGCTTGTTTTTGCTTCTTTGTAGCTATAGATCTTCTTTGTACCTATAGATATATAGATATATCTTTCTATATATAATATATATATGTATAATAATGTATAGTTATGTATATTATAATAATATATCTAAACATAAATATATTTACTTGTCTTACATATTATATAATGTATATGATTGTGTACAACTATATTTATACCTCTTATGTAATGTGTATTTCACTTGTGATTATAGGTCATTTGTTCAGTTTCTTGCAGGCTGTAACCAAGTTGTTGGTCGTGCTATGCTCCTTTCTGCAGCTCAAAGTTCTCTTGTAAGACATTGAGTTTGTTGGAAAGATTTCATTCCTTATATTTTTAAAAGTGTTTAGAACATTGTTTCTAGTAAAAAGTCAGAGGTTAGTCTTCATTTATATATGATGACATATCAGAAGCTGAGAGCTTCTAAAGGTTTCATGTAATTACCTGCCATACTGTAGTCCTCTCCATAGGAAATGGCTGTATTTCTTCCTTAAGGCCAGCATAGGAATGTCTGTCTGTCTGTCTGTCTTTCTCTATCTCTTTCTCCCTCTCTTACTCTCCATATGCACACACACAGATACACACACATAAACACACACACACACACACACACACACAACCCCATACACTTCTGATTGCTTGTTTTCCAGATAACCCTACTGAAACAGCACCATAACAAATACATTACAAATGCCCCTTCACTTACAATGAGGTTATGTCCATATAAACCACCATAAAATATCTTAAGTCAAGAACACATTTAATATACCTAACCTGGAAATTATCATAGCTCAGCCTTCCCTAACTTACACATCTTAGAACACTTCCATTAGCCTACAGATAGGCATCAAAAAAGAGTAATAGATAGCATATCACTAGCCTATGAAAAGATTAAAATTTGAAGTACAGTTTCTTCTGAGTGTAAAAAAACTGCATTTCAAACCATCATAAGTCAGGGACAGTCAGTATTTCTAGTTTGTGAGCAGATGGATTAGCTGTTGAAAAACATGGGTTCAAACCTGTATAGCATTAAAGGGAGAATTGCGCACTTCTATAAATCTAGGTAGAGAACAGCTCTGGTAAGCAGAATACTCATCTTCAGGTGTGGATTGTTCCTCTGCCCATCTCTTTATAATGCTGCTTTCCATTCCAACTTGCTGGAAAATTAAAGTTTGATATTTCTGCCTAGCATCTTCTCAACAGAATGTTTGAGGATACTCAGGGGATTTTTGCAGGCTCCATATGTGAAAATTTAAGAGAAATTCATTGAACTGTTTCTTTTTCCCACTTAACCTTGAAAATCCATTTTCTGCTTTTAAAGTAAAAAATAAAAGAAAAAACAACTCATAAATTTACAGTCTCTTTTTAGCTATTAATAATGTCAATTTTTTTTACCTTGGTTGTAGAAATCCTTTGGTTCTTTGTGAAGCTGACACCCTCAGTGTCACTGGAGTAGCAGTGTGAGATAATGGGAAAGGGTTAGTGATTCTTATATCCCTGTCATATTACAGGGGATGGCTAGCTATAGTCTGCCTATCTGCACTGTAATATGGTTTTCTGGAAGAGAGTGTAGAATGGAGAATGAGGCTTGCAGAGAAAAATCTACAGGTACATTGAGAAAACCTAATTTGGTTGGAATATTTATTTATCAGAATTCTCCAGAGAGACAGAATAGATAGATAGATAGATAGATAGATAGATAGATAGATAGATACATACATACATACATACATACATACATACATACATATATAGATGATAGACAAACAGATGAGGGGGAATTTATCAGGGTAATTGGCTCATGTAATTATGGAGGCTAGGAGTCCCATGCCAGGCCATCTGCTTACTGCAGACTACAGATGCCAGCAGTGTGGCTCCAACCAAGTCTGAAAGACTCAAGACTAGAGAAGCTAACTCTCAGTGCAATGATGAAGTCCTATGAGCCTGAGGGGCTCTGTTGGTACATGCTATGGAGTTCAATGGATGGAGGGCTTGGAGTTTTGATGAACAAGGACTAGAGAGAGAGATAGAATATAGGAGAGAGAGATAGAAAAGTACCATTTTTTTCCCGATTTTCTGTTTCTTCTTGGCCCTCAGATAATTGGATGGTGCCTGCCCACATACAGAGTGGACCCTCTTCATTCAGTCCATTGATTCACATTTCAATCTCCTATGAAAACACCCTCATAGACACATAGAAGTAACATTTTACCAGTTTTTTTGGTATTCATTAACTCAAGTTGACACCTGAAATTAACCATCACAGATTATTATATCCAAATAAGAAGTAAAAAAGCAATGAAGTACTTCCTCTCAGAGTGTAGGTTGATAGGGTAAGATAGAAGTCCACAGTGACAAATGCGTTAAACATCACTCTTCCATACAAAACTAAGATTCTTCCATGGGTAAAAACCATGTTTTCTTAGGTTATATGTCCTCAGAATGTAGCACAGTGTAAGATATATGGAAGAGCTTTAGAAATTTTAGGGAGAAATAACTACATGGATAAGTAAATTATATGCAAATAAATAAATATGTAAATTTATTTATGCATGAATGAATAAGTGAAAGAATAATTAAAAGCTTAGGCCAAGTGGCTGTCAACATAATGAAATTTGAACAGCATTCCTCAAGAGAGTTTGGTGAGAATAAGGCAAAGCTTTTCTGTGTCTGATAGGAAATGGAGATTTCTACAATGTTCTAACAGAAGGTTTTGAGCACAGAAACATAGAAAAATATTCTTAAAAGATGACAAGTTAGTAATCATGACTCAATTGTGAATATAAAAGTATTTAATTAGAGGCTAGTAAAAATCTGCCCAGGGTAGAGAGAGGTCTGAGACTCTGGTGAGAGACTTGTCTTATGAATACAAGTCAAATGACGCCTTGTCAAAGTTCACACAATTTCTGACAGTTTCCCTTCTCTGCTTTATTATCTCTGAACCACATAATCTACGTCAGTATCTCAGTACTGAGCTGTTTTTCTTTTGAGTGACTTTTTTTAAGATTTGGAGGGGAAGTGAAAAATTACAATTAAGAGAAGCAACCAGGTGTCATTAATGACATGGCTAAACAAATAATATTGCATCGAGGCAATGAAATATCATTTAACATGAAAATAAAGGGTTTATAGAAATTGCACTAACCATGAATTTAATTGTAAAAATCGACAAAATTGTATCTGTACTACCATCTGAATCATCTCTCAAAAGCATGTGTTAATTATGACAAAAATAAATGAATTTTAAGAGTGTTGACTTCTTGGTAGTGAATCTAGAGATTTATTTTGTTCCTTACACATCCTCAATATTATCCAAATGGAATTTAATGAGCTTATATCCATATCCTAGTGAAAAATTTATAATCAGTTCCATTTAAAAGCATTATGTTCATATAGATCTCTGTGGTTATTGGTAAATTGATATTGATTTTACAAACCCCAGATTTGTCTTTAATAATCTGGATATATTCCTCAGAAACTCCTTTCAAGGGTGTATGTATGTCTCAGAGGGTATGTGTGTGTAATTGTGTTTGTCTCTATGTGTTTGGCTAATTTTTAAAGGAATTAATTGTGCCATCATGGTATGCTATTTATCTTATTAAACTTAC
Source organism: Pedetes capensis (assembly GCA_007922755.1). Lineage (NCBI taxonomy): Eukaryota > Metazoa > Chordata > Mammalia > Rodentia > Pedetidae > Pedetes > Pedetes capensis. The sequence continues at coordinate 39,592 of VMDO01016060.1, read as the reverse complement.
TGTGTCAAAACAAGGAATTGGAGTCTTAGAAAAATAAGTTATAAAGAGGAAGTTTGACGTATATTTGTTAAGTGAATGAATTAAAGAAGGACAAATAAAAGTTTAATGCAAATGATCACTCTCTTCAGAAAATATTTTACAGACAATTACTGAATTCTTTATTGTTTCCTAGAATACAAACAATGTACAAAAATATTTTAATAACCAACAAATGTGTCTTATTAGAATTTTAGATGATAAAGAGCAATGTTCAGGGACAAGAAGGAAGACAATGTATCTGAATAATCACTGTGTGATCTTCAGCAATTCATTTCAACTTTCTGTACCATAGTGCTCATTAAGTGTGATATTGACAACTATCCAAAGAACCTCTAACTTTCTGCCACATTTGAATCTGTCGTCTTTGGAACATTTATGACTCACACATTTTTCAAACAAAATATCAATACAAACACTCTAAAAAACCACATTTCCTAATATATTTAATTTGATGAAAAGCCAGTATGTAATAAGCTATGCTGAACTAATTAGCTTTTCTGAAAACAAAAACATTTCTTCATGTAAATTCAAGAGATTATGATCACTACCCCATATGATTTTTTGATGTATTATTTTAGATGGTTTTAGAAGAGAAAGAAACTAAAGTTCTATGTCACAGTTACTACCATATAACATATATGTGTGTATATTAGTGCATTTAATTATTTAGGAAGTAAAATTACATATATGCTGATGAAAAAAATGAATTAAAAATGACTACCGAACACAGCTGCTTTTGGAATACAGAGCTCTCCAATTCCTAGATATGAATCATTTTTCTAGACATTAACCTTCTTGAAGACAAGCACTACATTTCATTTATCTTTGTAATCCTCTCCTTATTCCCAACATCAAAAAACTTTATATTTATAATGGTTGAATAAAAAAAGTGGAACAGAATGGAGTGGAATATGATAGGATGAAAATTAATTTAATTTGAGGGGGTGCAATTACTTAAAATGGAATGAGATTTAAAAATGGAATAAGATGGAGTGTGCTAAGTATAAGAAAATATTATATTTCTTCCCCTCCCTCTCTTGTACCTAAACTGGATCTCTTCCCAAGTACTTGTTAAAGTAAATAATGATCATTAGATACCCTTTCTTCTGACTTCCTGTGGATACAGTGGGCAAAACTGAAATTGACCAAAGCATTTTATTCTTTTTATTACTGGCAATATTTATTAATTTCCTCATTCCTTAGTTTTAACTCTCATATATTACCATTTCCTTATTGGACAATGGATTGCTCACCTACTCTTGTTAGGGATGGTACATGTTGAGCCTTCCAAATGATGTTTGGGGTTTCCAAATTCCAAAATGAACGTCATTGCATCTTCTTGAAACAGTCACCCTTGACCACCAAAAAGGGAGTTTGGGGTGTAATTGTTGATTTTTTGTTTGTTGTTTGTTCCTGTTACAGTGCTATGGATTGAATTCACGGCCTCCTGCAGACTAAGCAAACACTTTACCACTGAGCCACATCCCCAGCCTTATTGAATGTAGTTGGTGGTTTAGAGCACAGAAGTCCCTCTTTTGATTTTGCTATATCTTCTGCAAAGTACAGATGATAGTGCCATTCACACCATAGATTATCTTGAAGATGAGCTGTATTGTGTATAAGGTATTTAGAATACTACCTGACTCCTAATTAGAAGCCAATAAATACCAGTGATTATTATTAGCCTCAACAATCTCTGACATTACTGTTCTTTTTATACAATTCCACAATTTAAAGAAGAATCACTAAAAACAGAATTATTAAGCATATCTTATATGCCAGGCATTTTTTTTATGTTTTGATGGGAGCAAAATTGAATAAATAAATCAAGGGTCTGCCCCTGAAGGACCCCAGAAATTAATGGCCTGGGCATGTAATTATGGTATGGATAAGGAAATCTGTGTCTGTATTTTGTGACAGAAACAGCAGCCAATATAAACTAAGAAACTGGTGATCAAAATATTTTCATGTGTGTGAAGGTTTTCATGAAACCACGGTCAGGGAAGAAGTTTGTGGATTGCAGTTCTTATTGGATAGGAGGAAAGATGCTGAATTTTGAGATGATGGCTGAACTGAGATGAAATGGATAAATGAGTTCTATAAATAAGCATTGCTTGGTCAATTGAGGATAAACTCCTTGTGAGTGAGTTAAACAAAAGAAGTTTCCTGATTTCTGATTGTTTAGTAATTGTGAGATGAAGTCAGAATCAGAACTGGACCAAAACTATTTTCAGCGTAAGGCATAGCAAATTGTACCAGCGAACCACTCCTGAAACAACTAGCCACTGAAAACCCTATGAATAGCAAAGAAACACTGTCAGATATAGTGCGGGAAAATGAGCCCCCCAGGTTGGAAGGCATTCAAGAGGTTATGGATTGACACCGTGTCTTCAACAATGGGTTTAAACATAAATAAGATCATGTACCTGGCAAAGAATTGGAAATGTTTCAATCTGCTGTACATAGGGTTACTATGAGTCGGACTCGACTGGACAGCGCCTAACAAAAACAATAGCTTTAAGACTCAGAAATAACTTGTTGTTGGGTGCTGTCAAGTCCAACTCATAGCAACCCTATGTAGAACAGAACCAAACATTACCAGCACTGTGCCATGCCCTGCACCATGTCAGTGCTTCTCTGTTATTTATAGGGTTTTTGACAGCTGACTGTTTGAGGAGTATCTGCAGAGTCCTTCTCCCAAGACTATAGCATCCAGTATTCCCAGGTGGTCTCTCATCCAAGGAATAGGCAGGCCTGACCTTGCTAAGCTTCTAAATTCAGACAAGATCAGACACCAGATGATATGGCTGTAGATTCAGTAATAACTAAGTATTATTTAATATTGAAGAAGGGTTTTCAAAGTCAGAAAGATCTGCAATTAAATTCTCAAATGCACAATATACGTTCGCTTCTGTTTTGAATGTGTTTCTTGATTAATATTGTGTCAGTTTTCTTACCTCTACATTATTTTCCCCTTTGAGTTTTAAAATTGTTTCATTCTTAATGTATCAATAAAATAAGTCACATTAATCCAATTCTCAATTTTGAGCCAGTCTCATATTTTTGAAAGAAACTTTATTTGGTTGACAGTGCTATTTGTAAATATGTTCATGAAATCAGTTTACTAACATATAATAATTTTAATCTATATTTATAAGCAATGTAATGTTATTTTATTGAATTTGACTTTGGAATTAATCCCCAGATCAGGAAATTTGAAGGTTTTTATGGTTTCCTATACTTAATGAAAACTTAAAGAACACAGAAATTCTCATTTTCTTGAGGACTTTATGCAAATGATCAATAAAAGCATGTGGGCCTAATGTTTCTTGAGAGGTAATTATTTGACTATCTTTTGCATCACTATTCACGGTTAGTGTCTTATTCTACTTTTGCATCTTTCCTGTATCCATCTTTTATTATTTAAATTTTCTTTAAAAACTACTCATCTCATTCTCCTAGTCACTCAGGTCACAATACCTGGAGTTATTCTGAACATGTTTTCTCATGATTATCAGCCTTCCTATCAGCACAGTAAGTTTATTTTATTTTTGTTATGTAATATACATTAAGTAATTTACAATTCTTGGATATTTTGAGGACAATGGAAAATTTTAAACTTTTCTTGTATAATTAGGAAAGAATGTTCACATATTCTTGAGCCCAGCACAGTGGTGCACGCCTATAATCCCAGCGACTTGGGAGGCAAAGGAAGGAGGATTACAAGTTCGAGACCAGAGTCAGTCTATGTAATTTAGTGAGACCCTGTCTCAAAAAGTTAAAAACTGGCTGAGGGTGCAGCTCTGTGGTCCAGCACTTGCAAAGCATGCAAGCGCAAGGTCATGGGTTCAACCTTTGGTACTGAAAAAAAAAGGGGAAAAAAAGAAAAAGGAAAGAATGTTCACATAGTCTCATAAAACCTCCATGTTACACTTGCCACTAAATCAGTTTTGACTTGTTTTAGTCATATGGCCTCCATAACAAGAATAAGCAAAAAAGGTCTAAGTCCAGACCTAAGTAATGATAGAAGCTGGGTGGTAGGGAAACAATATTTTAAACAAAAAGACTATAAGTATAATGTTCCTCAGTTTAGAATTAATTTAAATTTGTTAAGGATACTGAAAATGGGCTGCTGTCATTTCTACAATGCAATGAAGGAGAGCAGACTAGAAAGAGAGAATATCTAAGATTTAAAACTTTGTATATAAAAAATGTGGGGCTGGGGTTTAGCTCAGTTGGTAGAGCACCTCTCTGTAGTCTCTGAGGTCCCAAGTTCGATTCCCTGCACCAGAAAAATGGGAGAAGGGCATGGCAACCCATTCCCAAGGCAATCCCAAAACAATCTGCCATTGAAAACCCTATAAGGGTCGCTATGAGTTGGACACGATTCGACGGCACCTAACAACAACAACAACAATATAAAAAATGTGCCTGCAGCTGTAGTACTGTGGTGTCCAATCCGGTCAGACCTCAGAAGCTAAACAGGGTCGGGCCTCATTATTACTTGGATGGGGGTCCGCCTGGGAACACCAAATACTGTAGGCTTGGGAGAAGGAACTGGCAACCCCCTCCCGAAAATCAATCCATCATTAAAAACCCTATGAATAGCAGAGAAGTACTGACAATAGTGTTTCACCTATTGTAAGTAGGGTCTGTACGAGTTGGATACTGACGCCACAGCACCTAACAACAACAACATATAAAAAATAGAGTTTGAAAAATATTTTTGCTGTGTGGAGACTTCTGGGTTGTCATGGTTGTGTGTGTTTTTTTTTGTTGTTGTTTGTTTTTTTGTTTTCAGATTATTTGTTTTCAACTTCTTTAAGGATGCTATTGCCATCACCTTACCTTGAACATCACTGTTTCTTTTTCTTTCCATGACTGCTTTAATGATTTTATTTTTATTACTAATTTTAAGCAATTTCATTAAGATATACCTTTTCTTCTGCTTTTGAGTTCATTGAGCTTCCTGGATCAGTAAGTTCATAATGTGCAATTTTGCTCTGTCTTCACTTGACCGTCTTCCCTCTGCACATCTCTGTCCCAATCCTGTCTTATAAGAACGGATTAGGGCCCATCCTAGTGAACTCATTTTAATATGATTATATCTGCAAGAAACCTATTTCTAAATAGTTACCAAGACTTGAAAATAGTTTTTGAGGGGACACAATGAAATGTATAACAATGACAGAATATATGTACTTTAAGTTATTTATGCCAGGAAATTTGGAAAACAGCAACCTGGCCAATTTACTGGAAGAGATCTGTGTTTGTGCCTATTCTCAAGAAAGGAGATCTGATCAAATGTGGAAATTATGGAACGATTCCATTAATAGTACAAACAAGCAAAATTTTGGTAAAGATCATTCAAAAGTGACTGCAGCAATATATAGTGAGGGATCTACAAGAATTTGTACAAGATTTGGAATATTTTACCATTATTTTAATTTTTTCTCTCTCCCTACTTCCTCTATTGTTGTTGTTGTTGTTAGGTGCCGTCGAGTCAGTATCCGACTCATAGCGACCCTCATAGGGTTTTCAATGGCTGAGTGCTTCGGGATTGCCTTGGGAGTGGGTTGCCAGGCCCTTCTCCCATTTTTGCAGTGCTGGGAATTGAACTCGGGACCTCAGAGACTGCAGCGCAGCGCTCTACCCACTGAGCTAAATCCCAGCCCCTACTTCCTCTATTATGCTGCTCTAATTACCTATACACCACATACATAATTTTGCTCTGAAGATCACAGCTGATCTGTTAATTTTTTTCTCCATAGTTTGACTCTGTCATTTTGTATAGTTTCTCTTGCTATGCATTCAAGATTGTTAATCTTTTCTTCTACAGTGTGCAATCTATACTTAATCACATCCAGTGCAATTTTCAACTCAGACATTATAATTCACATCCCAAGAAGTTTGATGTGATGCTTTTTGTATTTTTCTCTCTCTCTCTCATTATGCACATGCTTTCCTCTAATTTCTTGAACAATATGGAAAATATACTTATCACAAGTGATTTATCATTGTTGACAATTTTTATTATGGGTGTCGCCTTATATATTCAATTCTATTCATTAATTTTACTATTTCTTATATCTCATGTTTTTCTACTTCTTTCTGTGCCTGATGGCTTCCAATTGATTGCCTATATTCATTTCCAAAAGTAGCTGTAACAAAGTTCCACATGCAGAAACCTCATATATTTCTAGAGGCTAGAAGTCTGAAATCAATATTTTCATAGGGGTAAGCTCCTCTCAGAGCCTCTCAGGGACTCTCTTTCCATGTTTCTTCCAGCTTCTGCTAGCCCAGTCATTATTTGGCTGATGATAGCATAACTTTAATTTCTGCCTCTGTCTTCACTTGACCATCTTCCCTCTGCACATCTCTGTCCCAATCCTGTCTTATAAGAACGGATTAGGGCCCATCCTAGTGAACTCATTTTAATATGATTATATCTGCAAGAAACCTATTTCTAAATAGTTACCAAGACTTGAAAATAGTTTTTGAGGGGACACAATGAAATGTATAACAATGACAGAATATATGTACTTTATGTTATTTATGCCAGGAAACTTGGAAAACAGCAACCTGGCCAATTTACTGGAAGTGATCTGTGTTTGTGCCTATTCTCAAGAAAGGAGATCTGATCAAATGTGGAAATTATGGAACGATTCCATTAATAGTACAAACAAGCAAAATTTTGATAAAGATCATTCAAAAGTGACTGCAGCAATATATAGTGAGGGATCTCCAAGAAAATCAAGCCAGATTTAGAAGAGACTGTGGAGCCATGAGCATCACTGCTGATGTCAGATGGATTTTGGTCGAGAGCAGAGAATACCAGAAAGATGTCCATCTATGTCTTATTGATTGTGCAAAGGTAGTTGACTGTGTGGATCATAACTAATTATAGATAACATTTTGAAGAATGGGAATAACAGAGAACTTAATTTTACTCATGAGGAATCTGGACATGGATGAGGAGGCCATCGTTTGAACAGAACAAGGAAATAAACCTGATATAAAGGAGAGAAAGGTGTGTGTCAGGGCTGTATCCTTTCACAATATCTCTTCATTTCTGTGTTGAACAAATAATCCAAGAAGCTGAACTTTATGAGGAAGAACATGACATCATGATTGGAAGAGACTAATTAACAACTTGCATTGTGCAGATGACCCAACTCTACTTGCTGAAAGTGAAAAGGATTTGTAATATTTACTGATGAAAATCAAGAACACAAACTTCAATATGAATGAACACCAACAAAACAAAAATCCTTACAACTGGGTCAGTACTCAACTTCATGATAAATAGAAAAAAGATTGAGGAAGTCCAAGATTTTGCTTTACTTGCTTCTATAGTCAACACCCATGGAAACAGTAGTCAAGAAATCAAAAGACACATTCATTGGGAAAAGCTGTTGCAAAAGACCTCTTTAAAGTGTTGAAAAGTAAAGATGTCACATTGAAGACAAAGGTGCACCTGACTTGTGCCATACTATTTTCAGTCACATAATATGGTTGGGAAACCTGGATATTGAATAAGGGAGACAGGAGAATTGATGCTTTTGAAGAATGGTGCTAGAGATGAATATTGAATATACCATAGGCTGTTAAAAGAATCAACAGATCTGTCCTAGAAGAAGTGCAACCAGAGTGATCCTTGGAAGCAATGATGGCTAGACTGTGTCTCAGGTATTTTGGACATGTAGTCAGGAGGCACCAATCCCTGGAGAAGGACATCATGTTTGGGAGAGTGGCATGCCAACACAAAAAGGGCAAACACTCAACTAGATGGATTGACTCAGTATCTACAATAATGGACTTAAACATAAAAAAGATCATGTGCTTGGTACAGAATCAGGGAGTGTTTCACGCTATTGTACACAGAGTTGCTATGCATTACCTCACAACAACAACAACTTTGTTGAGTGGTAGACTATTTTCTTTTTGTATTCCTCTAAATATTTTTGATCCATGAAATTTTGTAAAATTTACTGCTGTTGTTAGGTACTATTGAATCAGATCTGACTCATAGCTACCCTAAGTATAGTAGAATGAAGCGCTACCCAGCACTTTGCCATGCACATGCTCTTTTTATGTTTGAGTCCATTTTTGCAGCCACTGTGTTTCTTTTCACTTTGAGTTGTGCCATCACACAAAAGGAGGTCTCAGGGTATTTACTCCATTCCCATCATTAAGGTAGACTCTATTTTGAGGAGGCAATTCTTCCCCAGTTTTTTCTTGAATGTCTTCCAGCTGGGGTTGGGGGAGTATGTTCCAGCACTATATTTGACAGTGCTTCTCTGCTATTAATAGGGTTTTCAATGTCTGACTGTTTCTGCAGTAGGCTGCCAGGTCCTTCTGTCTAGTCTGTCTTAGTCTGGAAGCTCAACTGAAACCTGTCTACCCTGGGTGGCCCTGGTGGTATCTGAAATACCAGCAGCATATCTTTCAGTATCATACCAACACTTAAATCCCCACAGCACAAGAAGCTGATAGACACTTGGAGAGTTGTAAAATTATTTGGGATTAATGTGATCCTCTCAAAGTCTGTTTTTAAGTTTTTGGTTTTTTTTTTTTTTTTTTTTTTTGTGAGGTGAGAATAGCTTCTACAGTTATTTTGATGCCACAACTGAAATGGTAGCATCCTGAGCACTCTCTCTGATGTGAATTGAGACTTTTCACTCCTGATGGACATGTGAACTAAACTCAGCCTTAATGCTCCAAAGATTATTGTTCCTCATTCTTCCTGGTGCTTCTTTCCTCCTGTCCGTAATTTTCTCACATGTTTGAGCTGATAGGAACTAGCATAAAGGCTCAAAAGCAATCTTTTCCCAGAGTACTGGAGCTCTTTGCATAGTTTTCTCCTCTTCTTAGAATTTTAGCCTCATTGACCTCAGGAACTCTATTTCTGCTCCTGATGGATACAACAGACCTCAGTTCAACTCTTGCTCTTTGTGTTTTAGCCTAGTAATTCTCTCTAGGCCCTACACTCATGCAACTGTAAGGTTGTATTTTTTGTTTCTTCTCTCTTATGAATTACTGTTCAGCTATTGTTTTCCAAATGTCTAAAATATATTATTTCACATATTTGTCTATGGTTTAGTTGTGTAAGGTAGAAAGGTAAATCTTGTCTCTGTTGCTAATTGATAGGTATAAACAAAGACTTCCTAAATAGAGTTCATATTATATTTTTATTAAATGATCACCTCTTGGAGAATTTTTAAGTCAGAGTCTGATATCACCAGATTTATTTTTTTAACATCATTTTTCTTGAACAAGAGTGGATTGAATGACTGTAGTTGGAAAAGGGAGGTCATTTAGGAGTCCACTGCTATAGTGGAGGAGAGATATGATTTTTTGGACCATGTTTATTGTAGTAGAGGTAATATAAAGAGGGATGGTTTGGAGACTATTATTGGAAACACATTTCACAGATTTGCTAAATCATTGGATGGGAGGAATTTGGTGAATGATGATGCCATTTATTGAGCTCCAGAAGAAAGTAGTAGATATAGTACTTGGGGAAGAGTTGGAATTTTATATTTTTCAAATTTGTTCTCCCTGTCGGTATATTTAAATTACATACTTTTAATGGAACCAACTTTGTACTTCCCTTATTTCTATGACTTCTTTTCTATATTTACTATTTTCACTTACCAATTCTGCCTCCTTTTTGTCTTTGTTGTATATGTGCTTTTTTAGTTGTTTCCTCCTAATAGTTTTAGAATTTTTCATCTTTCATTTGTGTTCCATGAGAAGTTATCCCATAAAGTTGTATTCTCTATCACCATCAAAAAATAACCAATATGTACAGCTGATAGAGAGGTTTCTAAAACATACCTCTGACCATGGTGGGCTTTACATAGAATACTTCAATAGTTTCTGGTGCCTCAGGACAAAATTTAGTAGTACAATTTATCTTATGTCAAGCCTTTGCTTCATACAAATTCCACTCACAAGGCCTTCTACAAGAACAGATGCTTTCAATTACTTTTATAAGGTCCCACAACTAGGATGGTGTATGTCCTTTATTCTTTTGACATATTCCCATAGCAAAAGCTTCACACTCAATTCTTTTATCCCAAAGCCAGTGAGGGAAAGCAACTCAGTTGACAGGAAATCAAGGACTTGAACATTCCATGATTCATATTTGATTGTACATAGAAATGAGAGCATTTAAAATTTGTTTTCATCTAAAGTTTAGCACAAGTAAAAAGTAGTTCTTGAGTAAATTAATTATAATTAAAGTGTTAAATAATTAGAGCACACCTCTATCTAACTATTTTCCCTGATTTTATCTGTTTGTGTCAATGTACTTCTTTCTAGGAACTATTATTACAACACTGTAGAATTTTCTCATTTAGAGAAATCCCAAAAGTAGGATATAAAATGACCTGTAAATAATACAGTTAATTAAAAATATTATCATTATAAAAATTGTATCATTAGCAATTTATCTTTAAAACGCATGAATTTGCCAAGTTTATAAGTAGGGCTTTCTCATTTCTAATATCAAAAACTTACTTATACAAATAGCATTTTACACTTATTCTCCCACACAATGTTCTTTCAAGTGTTAATATTTAAGAGAAATTTAGGTTCTTAAGAGATATCAAAATAAATTTAATATATGCTTTAATTTGGAAAATGGTTGTTGTTAGGTGCCATCAAGTTGGTGTCTTGCTCATAGCAACCCTATGTGCAACAGATGAAACACTATTGTCTGCTCTTCATAGGGTTTTCAATGGCTAGTTGATTTTTGGGAGTGGGCTGTGAGGTCCTTCTCCCAAGTCTACAGCATCTGGTGTTCCCAGGTAGTCTCCTATGCAAAAACTAACCAGGCCAGACCCTGCTTAGCTTCCAGGATGTGACAGGATCCGATGCTACAGTGGTATGACTGCAGGCAATTTGAAAAACAGGAACTCTTAAATGTAGCCTCCAGAGAAGAAATTGGTTAAAGTATTACAAGAAAATAGAGCTGAAGACCTTGGTTATAAGGAAGCAGAATGAAATGTTATATGAAATCATAAAATAATGAAAATCATGAAATTGTCTTGGAAATTTGACTTTTTTTTCTAAACAGCCCCATATTTCTGAAACTATATTGAGTCTGCTGGGGTTTAGCTCTGTTGGTAATATGTTGTTCTATGTCCTCTGAGGCCCTGAGTTCAATCCCCAGCACTGCAAAAAAAAAAGGGGGGGGAGGGTGTGGCAGCCTACTCCTGAAACAATCCTGAAACAAGAAGCCATTGAAAACCATATGAATAACAGAGAAACCCTGACATAGTGCTAGGCACCACAAAGTGTCAGGAAATGTTTCCTTCTGTTGTACATAGGATGGTAAGGTCACCATGAGCTGGACCCGACTCGAAGGCACCTCACAACAATGGTAAGGTGATATGTTGGAGCCACTAAAAAAGTCTACTAACAAAGATAAAATGTAATGCAAGTTCACTATAGTTGTTATTGTTTTTTCCTGATGACTTTGTAGTTTTGGAGGTGTAGACATTTTTCTTAGTATTCAACATGCCATGTTAGCTGCCTGACAGCAATGATATCTACAATTACAGTAAAAAAAATGAACATTGTTAGTGCTACCCCTATTTAGAATGACTAATGTTTAATTGCTGTAGATATTAATCTCCTTTCATCTGGATGACTATCAGCCCTCTCTAGTAGTCACTACTAGTGCCCTATGTACTAGGCATTCCAGTATGTATTCATATGAAGGGAATTATAGTTTTGTTGTGGATGATACCCAGATGAAAATCCCCATTCCTCAGCCTTCCTTACACCAGGCTGTCCTTTGGACATGGCTATCATGTATATTAAGGGTTGCTATGAATCAGATCCCCCACACGTCTGTCAGTTTGCCGCACTGTGGGGGCTTACATGTTGCAATGAGGCTGAGAGCTCTGCCACTGTAACCTTAGACATGAGCAAGGTTACCCAAGGTGGACAGGTTTTCAGCTGAACTTCCAGACTGACAGACTAGGGAGTGGGTGCCACTACTGGCGAGCCACTCCCGAAACAACTAGACGTTGAAAACCCTATGGATAGCAAAGAAACACTCTCAGATATAGTGCCAGAAAATGAGGTCCCCAGGTTGGAAGGCACTCAAAAGACTACTGGGAAAGACTTGCCTCCTCCAAGTAGAGTTTACTGTGATGATGGAAATGGAGTAAAACCCCAGGGTGCTCAACTTGCTGATGTGACATGACTCAAAATGAGGAGAAACAACTGTAGACATCCATTAATAATTGGAACATGGAATGTATGTAGTATGAATATAGGAAAATTAGAAATCATTAAAAGAGAAATGGAGCACATAAACATTGACATTCTAGGCATCAGTGAGCTAAAATGGACTGACATAGGCCATTTTGAGTCAGACAATCATATGGTCTACTATCCTGGGAATGATAAACTAAAGAGAAATGGGGTTGCATTCATCATCAAAAAAGACATTTCAAGATCTGTCCTGAAATACAATGTTGTCAGTGATAGAATAATATCCATACGCCTACAAGGAAGGCCAGTTAATATGACTATTATTCAACTTTATGCACCCACCACTAAGGTCACAAATGAAGACAGGGAAGACTTCTATCAGCTTCTGCAATCTGAAATAGATCAAACATGTAATCAAGATATACTGGTAATCACTGGTGACTGGAATGCAAAGAATAGAAATAAAGAAGAAGGCTTAGTAGTTGGAAAATATGGTCTTAGTGACAAATGAAGCTGGAGATCACATGATAGAATTTTATCAGACCAATGACCTTTTCATTGCAAATACATTTTTTTCAATATCAGAAACTGAGACTCTACACATGGACTTTACCAGATGGAACATACAGGAATCAAATTGACTACATATGTGGAAAGAGACGATGGAAAAGCTCTGTACAAAATGTCAAAACAAGACCAGGTGCTGACTGTGGATCAGACCATCAACTTCTCATATGCAAGTTCAGAGTGAAGCTGAAGAAAATTAGAACAAGTATAAGAGAGCCACAGTATGACCTTGAATATATCCCACCTGAGTGCAGAGACCACCTCAAAAATAGGTTTAATGCATTAGACACAAATGACAGGAGACCAGAAGAGTTGTGGCATGATATAAAAGATCATTCAAGAAGGAAGCACAAAGTTCTTAAAAAGAAAAGAAAAAAAGAAAAGACCAAATTACATGTCAAAAGAGACACTGGACCTTGCCCTCAAACCTCCAGCAGCTAAAGCAAAAGGAAGACATGATGAAGTTAAGGAACTAAACAGAAGATTTCAGAAGGCAGCTCTAGAAGAAAAACACAAATATTATAATAACATGTACAAGGAGCTATAGGCAGAAAATCAAAAGGGAAGAACACTCTCCGAGTTTCTCAAGCTTAAGGAAGTGAAGAAAAAATTCAAGCCTCAAGTGGCAGTAGTGAAAGATTCTACAGGGAAAATATTAAATGATGCAGGAAACATCAAAAGAAGATGAGAAGAATACACAGAGTCATTATACAAGAAATAGTTGGTAGATGACCAACCATTACAAGAGGTTGCATTTGAAGAGGAACCAATGGTGTTGAAGGATGAAGTGGAAGCTGCCTTGAGAGAAGTGGCGAAACACAAGGCTCCAGGAATTGATGGAATACCAATAGAGATGTTTCAACAAACAGATGCAGCACTGGAGGTGTTAACATGTTTATGCCAACAGATTTGGAAAACAGCTACTTGGCCAACTGACTGGAAGAGATCCATATTTGTGCCTATTCCCAAAAAAGGGGATCGAACTGAATGTGCAAACTCTCGGACAATATCATTAATATCATACACCAGCAAAATTCTACTAAAGATCATTCAGAAGCAACTGCAGCAGTATATGGACAGGGAATTACTAGAAAATCAAGCAGGATTCAGAAGAGGGAGGGGAACCAAGGACATCATTGCTGATATCAGGTGGATATTAGCTGAAAGCAGAGAATATCAAAAAGATGTCTATCTATGTTTTATTGACTACGCAAAAGCATTTGATTGTGTGGATTATAACAAATTATGGATAACACTTCGGAAAATGGGAATACCAGAACACCTAATTGTGCTCATGAGAAATCTGTACATGAACCAGGAGGCAGTTGTTCAAATAGAACAAAGAAACAGAGTGGTTTAAAGTTGAGAATGGTGTGCATCAGGGCTGTATACTTTCACCCTATCATTTCAATATTTATGCTGAGCAAATAATCTGAGAAGTTGGACTTTATGAGGAAGAATGTAGCATCAAGATTGGAGGTAGACTCATTAACAACCTGTGTTATGCAGATGACACAACTTTGCTTGCTGGAAGTGAAGAAGATTTAAAACATTTACTGATGAAGATCAAAGATCACAGCCTTCAATACGGGTTATGACTAAACACCAACAAAACAAAAATCCTTAAGAGTGGGTCAGCACGCAACTTCATGATAAATGGAGAAAAGGTTGAGGTTGTCCAAGATTTTGCTTTGCTGGGCTCTATAATCAACACCCATGGAAGCAGCAGTCAAGAAATCAAAAGACGCATTGCTCTAGGAAAAGCTGTGGTAAAAGATCTCTTTAGAGTATTGAAAAGCAAAGATGTCACATTGAAGACGAAGGTGCGTCTGACTCATGCCATGGTATTTTCAGTCGCATCATATGGTTGTGAAAGCTGGACATTGAACAAGAGAGACAGAAAAAGAATGGATGCTTTTGAATTGTGGTGCTGGAGACGTCTATTGAATATACCATGGACTGCCAAAAGA